>MJUU01047702.1:41665-54369 GCA_002080025.1 Modiolus philippinarum | reverse complement strand
ACGGGAATCGTTGTCATTTTTATAACCCGAATATTTATTAGATAAAAATAACCATGAGTGTATCTCAGGTAGGAGGGTGCATAACCGTTGTGGTAAGTAATAATGTTTGACTTTTATCATAAAAATCAGGTAAAAAAATGCTTGCATATGATTTGACCAATCTAAAAAAACTAAAAACAAAGGTATATGGTTTTTACAAAATACTTGATATTCAAGGGAAATCATATATTTATATTATCCTTTTAGCAATATATTCGTTATAGAGAGAGTAACTGGTCATGATCTATCAGACTTATTAGAAACATATAGGAATCAGAAGTATAGAACCAAAGATACACGTCAGTGTTATGTATAACCAGTGTTATGTACCAAGTCTTTGTTTTACTTATGAGATGCTTAAACCGCAAGCAACGTAAAAACTGTGAGTGAACTAAGACCTTATTAAAAATCTAGCCCGTTTTACCCGTCTCAACTGTAGTGAATAACAAATCTTACATGTTTGTTTTTTTTCTATAGTCCCGTAGGTAGTAGTTAACTATGGGGAAAAGCCGCAGGTTTTCAAAAAACGTTTTTTGAAAACCGCAGATTTTTCCCCATAGTTAACTACTGCTTGAAAATAAAAAACATATATAACTATCTTGTTTTACGATGTTTTCAAAAATTATTTGTTTCGTTTAAAGTAAATTGATATCTTTCCATATTATTTCGATAATTAATTAACTTTTTTATTTTATACTAATAAATCGACGAAAAACTATTGCAAACGCGGTCTAAGGAAGGGAAATAACTCGCGTATTTTGTAATTTGTTTACATTTACCTGGATGAACAGGTAAAAGACCACTATTCAAAATGAAATTTTATGATTAAAATCAATTCATTTCATATTTTTACTCATTCATTAATTATTTTTATCTTTTTTATTTCGTTCTTTCTTTTTTAACATGAACACGTATAACATTATTGTTTTTATAACTATCTAATATATTACCTTAATAATGTTGTTTTATTTGTATATTTATTTGTTTATTATTTACTTATCTATTTTTTAGTCAATGTTTGGGTAGCTAATTCTCTGTTCTAGACCCGGAGGCTCCCATTTTTTCACCGAAGCTTTTTATTCTTTAATACCGCATTACAGTCTCTGATACAAACCCTTATTTAGGTCCCTTTTTCCTTTTTTGCTCTCTCAGAAAAAAACTTCTCGGTAGTTATATGAAATCAAATGCACAGAATCACTTCACGTGAAAGCTGTATGGGTGAATGAAAAAGATGGCACCATGCATATTTTGTTATCTAGACTAGAAATATAAAAGTTTTGATACAAAGAATGTCCATGCAAAATTTCATGGAGATATCTTTATTGATTAAACAGCTATGCTCGAAAAACATGCAAAAAATGTCTGGAGCGCAACACTTTTCGTGACGTTTTTTTCTTAACATTACATTTTTTTTAATACATATAAAATAGATAATGATATCTGTTTAAAAGTAAGACTGTTCAATTAAATTTAACATTTCGAGTTAGGAATTTAGTATCTGAATATTAGCAAATATCTGCTGCAGTTGACACAAGAACAATTGGAGTCCTATGTCTGGATTGCAACAGCAAAAATAGAAAAACTGCAAATAAATTATATCTATGAAAAATCACATATTTATATTGATTACTGTAAAATAATATCAATTCCATATGAAAAATATAATATTGAATATTTTAATAACAACACCACCAACAACATTTGAAGTTTAATAAGTCCCCTTTTCCTGTATATTGATTTCTAATCCATTATTGTTCTTTGTTTCAGACAACATTGATATAAAGACCATTCATTCAAGAAAGGAACCTTTTTTTAAACACACACTTATTATTTAATTGCGAGCAATGTTTATGTTGTCAGGAGTGCAACAGTATTTTTAGTTTATTAATGCTTATGTTTAACGGATCAAATAAAAATCTAAGCATCAAGTAATGAGTATTTGAAAGAGAGTAACTATTTCAACAATTTTAAAGAACAAGTGGGTCATTCTTTCAATTTCAATCTCTCTTTGTAGGCGCTTAATAGCAAAATTACGTTCACTGTTTAAACGATAGGTATTGATTGTGTGAATTATATTTATTTTTTTTTCAAAAAGGAATGCAGGGAAGTTCAATTCATAACAAATTTAAATGTCTGGGTGCAACATATTAAAGAGAACAAGAATATGTGTCTAACGGACACAATGCCCCGCCTCACACCTATTTCGAGCAATGCCATATTTCATGATCAGTGAAGCATGAAGTTGGTGGCATGGGTAAATATTTGTTATGTTTGTTTATTCATACTCTAATGTATATTTATATGAAGTTTCACGATAATAGCATACATCCTTCACAGAAAAAAATTCAACCTAAAGGTAAAGCTCATACTACCCCCCCCCCTTTTATCCTAGATCAGTGAAGCAAGAAATTGGTAGCGCGGATAAATTTGTATTATGATTTTTGTTTAATTATACCCTAATGTGTATTTATACAAAGTTTCATGATAATAGTATACATCCTTCACAGAAAAAACTTCAACCTAAGGGTGAACCTCATACTATCCCCCTTTTTTATTATCAGTGAAGCATGAAGTTGGTAGTCATGATAAAATTTTATTATGATTTTTGTTTAATTATACCTTAATGTGTATTTATACAAAGTTTCATGATAATAGCATACATCCTTCACAGTAAAAAAGCTTCAACCTAATGGTAAACCTCATACTACCCCCCCTTTTTTCAATGATCAGTGAAGCATGAAGTTGGAAGTTATGCATTCACATTTAGTCAACTTTTAACATATATCAGAATAAGTGCAGGACGACTTTGAAGTGGAGAAATATCAATGAAAAGAAAATGCAGCGGATGCCAGTAAAATTGTTCTAAATGTGAAATTGGAATTAAATGTAGTTTGAAAACGAAAAACAAATGGTTACAAGTGTAGATTGTATGTGATTGCATGCTCCGATTCCAGAGTGTTGCAATTTTCGAAGGCTACATTTTTGAACTGATTTGCTTTTAGTAGCAGACTGCAATAAAATTATTTTCATTTCAGGAAATACACAAAGAAAAAGAAAAAAAATGCGCATTTTTTCTTTCATGTTCTTTCTTTATTTCGTTCATGGTGAAACATTCTGCAGGTGAATAAAAAAGTTTTCATATACAAAATAAAAATAAATGAGATAGAAAATGTGTCCTTTACTAGCGGTAACATATACCTAATGTTTTGTCACTGTCGGTAGTTAAACAAAGGTCTGTATCGTAACACCCACCTGTATGAAGTCACATGTGGCCACTGGTATCTCGTGTAATTTAATTATATGTGATGTCAATCAAAGTTGAGACCAGAAAGAAAATTCTCGTTTCAACAGCAGAAACTAAAGTCATAAAATTCAGTTTAATAAATGGACAATATAAACAGATTTTTTTAATTAAGAAAAACAATAGAGAAGAAAAATGTGTGAAATATTTTTACATAATTATTTATTTACAGCGAAGTGGTAATAAAGGCAGACAAATAGACACTATGAATATCCTCCTTCATTTTTTTCTACACGATAGCCGCAGTTTTGAAACCGGAAGAGAGAGGGGAGATAAATCATGTAAAACTGGAAACGGGTCAATTATTCGGACAACATTTCTCTCAGCTTCTTTATACACATATTAAGCAAATGGGTAAATCATTATTGACAACATAAATTCTAACCATTTAACTCAATAATTTTGATGCTATTGAATAAAATTCTGTATAAAAGTAAATTAACAAAAATGTGTTCAATGTTTTCTTCACAGGTACTTCCGGTTGTGTTGCTGACAATATATCTAAATTATGTCTATACGGTCCAGACCCTAAAGACTATATTCCGGAGTTACCTCCCTTTCAAGAGGAGATAACCGTGATTTTCGTGGTCGAAAGGAAAATAGTAATGTATTATGTATGTTACATACCAACAAAGTTTTGGTCGAGTTTACTGCAATATTTTAGTATGAGATATGTGTGAAAATGAATATTAAAGTTTTAGACAACTGTACTTAATTTGATCGGCTTTTGTCGAAGTTTTATTTTGAATGCATCGCCTTTTTGATTTATTTATGTCGTGAAAAATCCTTAAACAATCGAAGGGATATAGTTAATTAAAACACAAGGGATTTACCTTAGGGCAAAATTTTTCATGTAAATTTACCTGTATTGAAAACGTTTCTTACCTGTACCGATGCCAATTGGATCGACAATATACAATGTTCCCTTAAAATGCCGCAATTTTGAAAAGTTATAGATACTCTATTGTTCCGTCAACATATATGTGCATATTTTCCTAATCGTATTTCTTAATTTAGTTTTAATATTTAATTATTTCTTTTCTTTCTTTTTAAATTGTTTTTCTAACTATTATTTTCATTATGAAAATGATGATAATGATTATTATTGTAGAAAGTGGGAAACGTGACCGTGGCAGAAAAAGACGGAATGGATCAACTTTCGCATATTGCTTGCTTTTTGATGTAATAATTGAATATCAGAGACACGCTATTGGCTATTGGTGTTTTCGGTTATGAGGTTATCAAAATGTTCTGCCATAGCTACTCTTTATGGTTGCACAGTGAGGTTCCTCACTGTGTTGAAGACCGTACAGTGACCCCTAGATGTTTTGTTTTGGGTTGTTTTAACTGGATATGGGATGTTGTCTCCTTGACATTTACCCCATTTCCTTTCTTTTTCATATCCAAGATTAATTGTGAGACATTGTTAGCTTTAATATATTGCAGAAGAAGAGCACCTTTAGTGAGCAAAACGGTAAAGCGCACTCTGTTTTGTTGAAGGAATAAATAAATAGAGCCCCCGAAAATGCCCAACTAGCCTATAGTTAAGATTTCCTGGATATGCAATGTGAAAACGGTTAGATTAAATGACAGACATACATATATTGTCAGTGCTTCCGTTGGTGCAGTTGAAGCCGTTACATGATGCATCGATGTAATGCGCCTACACTGATATTGTGCGCCTCTACTTTTACAAGGAGTTTAAAATTAGATCAATGATTTAAAATGTCATGCCCCATTTATCTTTCATACCAACACAAACACAACATCGAAAGGGTCATGAAAGAAAGACCGGGACTAAAGGAGCAAGAGTAAACCCGGCCACACACATGTCCGCCCCTCGAGTATGAGTTACTGTAAAGGCATAGGATGTTACAACTCGCTTGAGGAACGGCTGTAACATACAAGTACTTAGATATATTTTGACTCTGTTTTTTCATTAACGCCTCTGTTGAACATTTTATCGAATATTTTGAAAATTATACTTCAAAATATTGGACAGAACATGTATAAATTTTGGCTTTCCTTGCTGTCTCTTTTTGATTTAGTTTGGAAATTGACGACACTGTTTTCTTTCAGTAATCAAAGTTGTGTACAACCCACGCTGATATAAAGAGCTTACAAAAACTGCATTATAACATCATGTACTTGGTATCTTGATCAAGAGAAAGAAGCCTGCTTAGAGCTTAACATTTTTTTTTGTATGGAAATAAGATTTTTTTTCTGCTAAAGATGCATGAATAAGAGACCCTGGAACAAAGAGTGTTGCATTTTTTTTTATAAGGAATACTGACCCAATCCACAATATATATAAAATTCGAAGTGTTAAATACATCCAAAGTCAGGTTGTAGGAAAACTGTTGACCTTACAACTAATTAAATATTTTATAATCTACTGTCACACTTTCTAAAACTTTTGTGTATCGTAGCCGGTTCCCTTGTAAATGATGTATTATTACATAATCAGCAATACTTGCTTCCCAACAGGTTATAATTGACCATCTTGCTCAGGTAAATTATTTAACCTGGAGACAGAATACATGTACGTGTCATCAATATACTATCAACAAGTTTAATTAGTTTATGACCCTTCGATCAACTTCAAAATCCAAAAGGCTGTCACAAGTGTGCAAAAACAGCGTAAAAGGTAATGAATTAAAAACCATATGTATTTGAAGCAGAATTTCATACCTTAATTAGTTAAAGATACATTATACACAAATATCACAAAAACGATTACTGAATCACATAAAACAACTTTTGAATGTGTTCTGCCAATGATGTTCCTTTACCCTATTTCCTTTCTACCACGAAAATCACGGTTATCTCCTCTTGGAAGGGAGGTAACTCCGGAATGTCGAAACTCGTTAAATACCCGTTATGTCAGGGATTCAAATTACCAGAGACCCAGTATTGTTCAAGGACCCTAAATTTTTTCTTGACTGGCTACTAAAATTTTACAACAATTGATGATGTTATGCGAAATCTATTTAGAAGTCTTTCAATTGAAGTTTCATATGTTAGTAGGCTTGATATCATAGTCAACGGAAACTACATCCTTAGCTTGCTTTTTCCCTGCTTATGTCTCATAATGACCACCATCAACTAGTTGATTATACTGCCATGCCGAGTGCCCAAGTCAAAATTACTGTTACATAACTGTAGCATTTTACAGTTAAAACTATGTACACTTGTTTCTATCTAATCTGTGAGGTTGGCCACTCGTTCTTTGAATGTATTGAGTCACCCAGCTGAAACATGCTAAATGCCTGGTGGTAACGCATTCTAGTCCCGGATGGTTCGTGGGAAGAATGAATTATTTCGGAAGTCGCTGTTTATAGATGGAATCTGGAGTGATAGGTTGTGTGTGTTCCTAGAGTTTGGACTTGGTGGGATGACTCTGTTATCTTTATTGATTGCTACTTCTTGGCTATTGATCTTATAAAGCATATTGAGTCTAGCTTCTTTCCTTCGCTTGTCTAATGATTTCCGTTTCAGAGGGTTTAGCATGTTGTCTACACTGGATCTATTCCCATGTTTGTTACAAACGTATCTGGCTGCTCTTCAATGGACAATTTCTTATGTTCTTATATCCTTCTGTGTGTACGGGTCCCATCTCGAGGGTCCCATACCATGGATGCGTATTCAACTATTGGTCTAACTAGCGAGTTATACGCATTTTGCATTGTTGTTGTGGAACCAATGCTTAAACTTCTTCGCAGGAATCCTAATGTTTTGTGTGCTTTTCAACATATGTTGTTGGTATGACTAGTTAAGCCGAGCCTCTGATGAAATGAGACAGCCTAGATATTTTGCGTTGTTCACTGATTGTAGAGTAGAGTGTATTCATGAAGTTTATATTCAAATTTCATGGGTTTAGCCTTTTAGCTGATGGTCAAGATGTTACACTTTATATCTAGGTGGAATTCCATCTTCCATTTCTTCTCCAATACTCCAAGTTTATTCAGATCAGATTGTAGATTCTGTACATCGGTTACAGTTTTTATTGCCAGATAGGCTATGCTGTCATCTGAAAATAGTCTCACGGTTGAGTTTAGTCCAGACGGCATATCGTTTATGTAGAAAATGAATAATGCGGGTCCCAAGACAGAGCCTTGTGGTACTCCTGAGTCTACATTGATAAAGTTGAATTGCTCTCCATCAACCAATACTGCTTGGGATCTATCTGACAGAAATTTTCTTATCCATGCGTTGGTTTTCCCACGGATTCCATAATGATCTAGTTTATGGACGACGAAGCTATGACTCACTTCTTCAAAAATTCCATAATGAGGATATCAGTTTGTTTACCCGTTGACATATTGATGGTTATGTCGTCGATGAATTCACTGAGCTGGGTTTTACATGATCTTTTGCTCCCGAATCCGTGTTGTAATGAGTACAAAATGTTTTTGTTTGCATGGTTCATTATATTACTAGTGATGATATGTTCCATGAGTTTGCAGCTTACCAATGTTAGAGAGATCTGTAGTTTTCGGCCTTATGGTGATCTCCCTTTTTATAAACAGGGTAACGTTGGCTGATCTCCAGTCTGGTGGTACTTCTCCAGTTTGAAGTGATGTATTAAATATTATGCCAAGAATTGGTGCTATATCTGAAGCCTTTTCTTTTGATATTTTCGGCCGAATATTTTCTGGACCTGCTGCTTTATTTTGATCTAGTTCCTGCACATGTTATGTTTTCTTCCATTTAACATTTGTCTTGAAATTCCTGATTTGTATGGTCTTGTCTTTCAGAAAAGGCTGATTAAATTGCTTGTATATTTGTTTACTTTAAACATATTATATTAATCAACTCTATAAATACAGTAACATCATAATTATACATGTACATAAACAAAATTAAAGTAAGTTTAATATGATCCGGAAACAAGATGACATATTTTATATCAATCCGTATCCAAAATAAAACATAATTATCTAATTGCAATTTTTTTTTTGCTCAAGGTGTAGTTTTCCAATATGACATGGAAGAGATATCAAGAAGAAAATCTTTTACTACTTAAAATATAACTCTGCACATTTGTTAATATCGTCTTGTTTTGCACCAGCGTTAAATCGTCGGAACCGAACAGAAGTAGATCTGTAGTAATAGTTTCTGGAATTCGGAAAGACAGTAAAAATCTTAACCTGATTTCATCATATCTTCTGCATTGTAAAAGAAAATGTTTCACCCTTTCTACCTGACCATATACGCAAAGTGGGGAATGTATAACATTTTTTGAAAATAAATCACTATTCGAATTTCATTGTTAATCTAGAGTGAAGTATCTGTCCAATTCTAGAACCATGGTAATAAAATGAAGGTTTTTTGACGACTTTACTTTTGAAATAAGCTTTTAATTGGCTTACAGAGGTTATATGTTTAACTTGATCAGGCAATGAGTTCCATATTCGTACTGTAGAGGGTAAGAAGTAATTTGAGAAAAAAGTCGTTCTTGTTGATATTTGATAACAACGGCAGTAGAATACCGAAGGAACAAAGCACAAGATTACATAAATCAAAGTCCAGAGATAAGGCAAAAACAAGAGCACCAGAAGACCCACAGTGACGGGTGCCATGCGTAGAGCAGATTATGCTTACGCTTCCGGTGAACCCGATGATTCTTCCAATTTTTGCGGGGTTCTCAGTTCGTTTAAAATTTGTTTTACCTCTGTTTTACCTCTGTTATATTGTCTGCATTTGTGTTAATCCAGCTTGCCTCATAGATGTCTGATTTTAGAATCAAACCTCACTTATTGATTAGCACCATATTAAATTAATCAGCCACACCTGAATTTATGGGAGGTGTCAGCGTGGGAGAGCCGAGTTAAGAAAAACATAGCCATTAGTCTTTCATATGGTGTTCAAATTGGGCGGGAGTAAAATAATAATAGATGTACGGTCGGGCATGATATAGGATGTTCCTCTGAACCATGTCGTATCCAATAAATCAAAGGGCCAAAATTCAAATGTCCAGTTCTTTGAATATAACAACGTTTCTTATTGTCATTATTTTTCAGCTTTAATTGACATGTAATTGAGAGTCGAAGGAACTGGATCTTTCATTTAGTTTATCTAGGTGTCTAAGTAACTCCCCTGAAACTATCGATACATACTTTTTGACAGCATCATTTTTTTTCAATTGGTATGTGATTTTGTTTCTTAATTGTTACTGTGATTTGTTCTGCAGTAATCAGTAATCAGTTCCATAAATAGTGATAGACATTGTAATCGTTTTTCCACCCCTTGCCAAGAAAGAAGTTGTATCTTGTAGGGCTCTATAAGACGGCCCCACTACTCGATCATTTAGTGAAATCTTTGACTGAAAGTCTATGTGTTTAAATATTTAGTAATATTGTCAATTAAATAATAAAAAAGATCTCACAAGTGCGGTTACAAGACAGACTGATCTTTCCAATAACAGATAACAGTAGTTGGACATTAAAATAACATATAACTTTACAGTGAATAAATTTTACCCAATAACACGATGACAGTTGACACTCTTGCCCTTCTTAATGAGATGACAGAATTGATTCTTGAAAGACTGCTTGCTAGTGTCTTTTCGGGCTCTATAAGACGGCCCCACTACGAAATCATTGACTGAAAGTCTATGTGTTTAAATATTTGGTAATATTGTCAATCAAATTATAAAAAAGATCTCACGAGTGCGGTTACAAGACTGACTGATCTTTCCAATAACAGATAACAGTGAATTGGACATTACAATAGCATATAACTTTACAGTGAATCAATTTTACCCAATGACACGATGACAGTTGACACTCTTGCCCCTCTTAATGAGATGACAAAATTGATTCTTGAAAGACTGCTTGCTAGTGATGATTTGGTGGCTATAAGTGTTCAATACCACCGTAAATGTTATCAACCATATTTATTGGAGAGAAACATAAAATCAATAAACAGCTGAGCCAAGTCGCATGAACCGCCCGCCGTCACCCTTCAAAACTTTAAGTGATTTAGGTAAGGGGTTCTAAATTCATAAACTCTAAATTCACCTATAACTGCCCAATTAAGCTTGATATCTCTTTAAGAAATTAATCTGAGAAGTTTGAAGTGAGCTGATATAAGTACATATCAGTTAGAGTGCGGCATGTAAAAAATTGCCTTGAAATTGACGAACAAAGTCCCATAACTCTGCAAGAAAAATCGAAATTTCACGAAAAAGTATACAGAATGTAAGGCCATCATATCCAAAACCTCTTCAAAGTTTGAATTGGTCAAAGGGTTGTCTAGTTAGAGCACGACATGTAAAAAAATGCCTTAAAATTGACGAATAAAGTCCCATAACTCTTGCAAGAAAAACCGAAATTTCATGCAAAAGTATACAGATCGTGAGGCCACCATGCCCAATACCTCTACAAAGTTTGAAGTGAATTGGTCAAAGGGTTGTCAAGTTGGAGCACGACATGTAAAAATTGCCTTAAAATTGACGAATAAAGTCCCATAACTCTTGCAAGAAAAATCGAAATTTCACGAAAAAGTATACAGATTGTGAAGCTATCATACCCAATAGTTCTACAAAGTTTGAAGTGAATTGGCCAAATGGTTGTCAAGTTTGAGCAAAACATGAAACGGATGGACAGACGAAACGGACAGACGGACGGACAATCGGTATACCATAATACGTCCGTCATTAGACGGGCGTATAAAAAGTACTGTAAATCCAATCCTTACTAATCAACTTTTAGCAAATAAGTTGATAAGAGTTTGTCCTTTTCAAAATATAGGCGAATGTTTTCAAAATACAGGCGAATCTTTTCAAAATACAGGCGAATAGTTACATCGGTGTAAATATCGTGGCAAAAAGCAATTTCTGAATCAGGGGACAAACTTCCCGACAGTGTTCTTGAAAAAAAAACTGTTCCTGATTTATTGCCTGAGGTCGGAAAATGACTGTCGAAGGGTGTTTCACCGACGGTAAAGTCATCTTCACAGAGAAGAACGACCGCGTTGAAAAGAGTCAATGATTTACAGTCGAGAAAAAACTGATACACTGATGGTACTTATTCAATGCATCTATTGCTGCTCTGTCTTGGTTTGACCGCATCGTTATCTTTTCAACTGATATTGAAGCTCTTGTTCTTTTGGTTAACTGCTCATTTGATACTGGAGCACAAGTTCGCTGCATTTGTTCAAAGTGGGCACATTTTGTGGTTCATATTATTGCCAGATCAGTTGAAATTACTTTAAGTTTAGCTCTTGCTGCATTTCACGCAATTACTCGATGTGATACAGAGTTATTTTGTAAAAAGGGGAAAAGAAAAGCCGAATTTATGGAATGTGTCACACGGGTAGTGCCAAGTCAAGAAAGACAGGCTTTATCCTGTTCGTGCACATAGCTTGTTTTGGGGAATTAACTACTATCATAATATGTGTCAAAGAATGCTCATAGTTTTTTGAGCACGTGATCAAAATATTTCATGATATTATAGTAGGCCGTTTTTGGACTCAATGGTCTGATTATTAACACGTGATTATTAATCTTATCTTGATTTCTTGGTGTCACGTTACGAGACCTGAAAATTGGTTACTTTAATTTCGAATTACCAAGTTATGATTTACATTTTCGGTACATCCAATTATTTGCTCTTTCGGTACCTTGCCAAGCAGAAGTCCCAAATAGCCCTTTTATACTTTTACATATATACAGCCCCTCATGTAAAGTTATCGAATTATTTTATGTACTTTGTAATGTTTTATGCCTTAGTGTCACAATGTCATTTTCTGTTCCAAAATTTGAAAATAATTTTAAACTTCATTTTGTTTTTTTTAGTGAGAAAATTCATTTAATTGCAAATAATTCAAAGTTTCATTTTTACTTCTTTGGAAAAGAATTTGTTTTGGAAATAATTTTCTATATTTTAAAGTTAAAAAGTGGACATCAAAAAGTTTATTTATCCTAAAAATAAATCAAAGCTCCGATGGAGCTGAATCTCGAAGCCCTGAAATTCTACATGTGACAAAACTTCGTAGTCATCCAAAGAACTACTGCATACGTCTGCATGTATTAAGTCATAGTCCGTAATACGTGAAAATAATCGGATTGTGTGCCGCCGTGCGCGGTCCCGGCTTATGAATAGGCCCGCAGCATCCTCTGAGCTTGGAGTATGAGTCTTCCTAACAGAGGACCCCGAGGGAACCCCGGGATATAGAAATAGGACCTAGTATCTCCGGCTTGCGGGGTGTGACCCCTCCTAAACGGAGGCTGACCCCGAGGGTCCCGGGATATAGAAATAGGACCCATTCCGTGGTTGTGCGGGATTGATAAATACACAACCCATCTTTCGGATGGGATGTAAACTCAGGTCCACGTGTTGGAAGAAACGCCACGCTTCCT
>MJUU01047702.1:20561-40385 GCA_002080025.1 Modiolus philippinarum | reverse complement strand
TTTCGGGTCAGCACCGAAGTACTGACTACTGGGCTGGTGAATACCCTCGGGGACTAACAGTCCACCAGCAGTGGCATCGACCCAGTGGTAACAAATAACTAAATACCGAAGTCACCGTGAATTTAAATTCTGCATATGCGCATTTCGACAACTTATGTCTCTTCAGTGCAGATAAAATCTAAACGCTTGGAAGACCATAAACTCAAAGAGGTTTAAAAACTGATAGAGAACAAACAACCAATATGATCTAAATGTGAAGCCAAAATCAGCTAAGGACAGAGCTTTGCATGAGGGAGATACTCCTTAGTTTTCAACAAAATTTACAAAAATTTAGATATTGTAAGGTTCGAAATAGAATCGGCTTTCGGGTCAGCACCGAAGTACTGACTACTGGGTTGGTGAATACCCTCGGGGACTAACAGTCCACCAGCAGTGGCATCGACCCAGTGGAAATCATAATTATAGAACACCAATCCCTGAATCTATTAAGCACTAATTGATACTCAAAACAATAAATACGTTACTGACTTTGAAAATTTATAAACGTAATGTAATAAACTCAATGTTATAATACTAAATTAATCGCGCTTCTGGACACGTGTACTTATGTAAACTTTAAATATAGATTGCTTCAGCTGTGTGAATACACATCTGACGTGTTTATCGTATGTTTCATTTTAAACCAATAAAAACATCTGATAAAGGTCAATGGGCGTGTTTTCCCATCAGATATTATTTCTATAAGCAACGAGTAAAAAAACGAGTAATTTGATTAACATGCATATTATTTTCAGTTTGATAAAACAACACTGTATTCAACTCAAGAATATGAAGAAATATAACTTTAAAACTAAATGTATCCGATTTTGAAAGGAACTTGCGCACTATATTTTATTGGAAGCACGAAGATCATCTTTTAGAGCTGTTAATAGGCTTGAAGCCTCAAGAGGGGCACGTGATTTTTTCTCGCCATATCAATATCTCTCTAGCCATTCATGGCTTCGAGATAAAAAGAAGTTTACATTAAAGATAGAAACATTTTTGAATAGTTATATAAGAATTAATGTATTTATTTTTGTATGGGAAAAACCTTATTTTTGTAAATACAAAGTGTTAGTAAGAAAGCTCAAAGTTGTTGACAGATTGTCCTAAACTTAAGGTGACATTAAGTAAAGTATATGTGTAATTGAAAATCCATTGTTATGTACGACATCAAAGGTTTTATTATGTAAGCAACAGACGGGTAGATTATCCCAGGTTAAATTTAGGTAAAACTTATGTCATAAATTAGAACTTAGGTTTACGCCTCTTTTTCTTAGTCTGACAGTGTTTCCAAGGTTTTATTATTACATTTGAAATTTGATTGGATGATTCTGAAACAATATCCAAAATCTGAGATTTGTCTTTGCTCCTCGAAAGCGTCACTTTTTCATGCGCTTCTGAGGAATAAAGATCGAAAACTCATTAACGTTTTATTGCACATTGTTTCAGGTGAGTAAAACTAAATTATTTATTTTTAAAATTAGTGTTTTAATTTAAGTTTTATGAAAATTCCAAGATAATTTTAATTGATTTTATTGTATATTTAATATTATTGCTAATATCCCTCTTCCAATCATTTAAGATATGTTATTGATAAATTTTGTCCCTGAAGATTAATGTGGATAAATTTGCTCTCAAACTTATATAATTATGATTTAAGATTTAATTTTATCATTTTCAAGTATTAAGATTTTTGTAAATATATTTTTTATATAAAATAAGATCTTTATTGCGCATACAATTTTGCTTAAACAATGAACGTCAAAGATATTTTAGTTAATTTGCATAAAAGTAACTTTTGCAAGAAGGTTCATTATTACTAGCGTACGAGAAATGTTGTTGTTTTTAAAGAAATCAGATTTTACATTCAGATTGTTCATGATGAATATTGTGGTAAGAATTGAATGAATTGTGTAGTATTTAAAGCAAACAATAAGCATATATTATTGACGCCACATGACACAAGCAAAACAAACAGTTTCAATCGTACACAAGCCCAGTACATTTCGAAGCATTATGTCTCGCAGGAAACAAATATGTTGATCACTGTTCATATGATAATTGCAATTCATTTTACACTTTTATGTTGTTTTTTGTGAAAATTATTTCACGTGATTTCATCGCATTAAGCGTCCAAGATGTTAAGATTGTTCCCCATCACAGAAATTGAGTTCATTTCATAGAGTTATTCCCCCTGTGTATGTAAAATACACAGAAAATATTTTGACAGCTTATGCTCATTTAGAATTGCTGATGTTGGGTATAAAGTTATTCAATTATGCTATTCGTAAGTGTTGATCAAGATGATGCAAGAAATTTTACAGTCGTTTAAGTATTTAAGCATGACAAATTTTATTGATAATTTACAAAAATAATCACTCATTAAGTCTCGCATTATGTTCAAATATTAAGTCTCGCATTTTGCTCATTGATATGATTATGTGTTCGCATTTTGCTCATATATATTTGAATAAGTTGAAATAATGCTCATATGATGAATTATGCTTTGTTAAGTACACATTTGTTTAAGTTGGATGTTACGTTTTTCTCAAAGTTGTGAATTAGTTCCGCATAGTGACTTGAAATAATATATATATATGGTGTTCCGTAAAGTAATTTGAAAGTTATTTACATGTTACTTCTTCTCAAAAGCATTAATTAAGGATGTAGTAAGGTGAGGTTTTTGCAATTTGTAAAAGTCATTCGGATGTCTCTGATTTTATCCAGCATTACTGTGTAAAATATGTTGCCCCATTACACCCAATTTTCTGATCATCAAAGTCTTCAGAAGCTCATTTCAAGTCAGTAAGCAAGATTTTATTAGATTGTAGATTTTCCTTCCATGCGAAACAAATCAATATTGTGTCCATGCTATACTAAGGTAAAAGTCCAAGAGAGCTTTTCCCGCCATTTATTATAATGTGAAATATCTTGAAAACACGGCTCATAACCTATCAATATTTATTGCCTGATTTATTCCTTTAACAATGCTCTTTCCATTTAGGGTATCAATCTAAAATCGTAGATTTACAAAATTTCACCTTACTACATCCTTAAGTCAAATCTACATTGAATTCTAATTGCATATTGATATTTGTTATTGTTTATTATATTAAATTATGTGTCTGGATGATATTGTATTGTTTTATTATGACTTTTTCATGCGCTTCTGAGGAATAAAGATCGAAAACCCATTACTGATTTATTGCACATTGTTTCAGGCCCTTGATCCAGATTCTCTAGACCTCAAGTGGTGCTGTGTCTTAAGTCAGAGCAAAAACAATATTCAGCATATATCGGTTACCAAAATCAGCAATTCTGACAACTGGTGGAAACTGATCCAGATGGTACCATATCGCATGTCAAGATACAATTTAAGAAGCCAGGACATCATTGAAACTATAGATATGCCACCACCAGACAATGCAAGAACAAATACAACTGAACAAGCAAATGAAGAGGGAAGGAGACTCCCTCCACCACCTCCACCTCCAGTAAGTTCTGGTGCATATACTTCCATGACTTCAGCATCTACTTCAGCAGCTCCTACTATTATTCAAAGTTCTTCAAGTGCACCTCCTAGGTTGCACCGCACTTACAATGTTCACATCACACAGTTTGGCGGAAAAGGGAATGCCGCAGAATAATGGACCATGTTTATAGCGTTTATTACACTGCAACGTGTACCAGAAGCAGATGCTATTGTAATGTTGCCATTCTATCTTTGTGGTGTGGCCAAAGAGTGGTTTCTTACTCTCAGTAATGACAATAAAAGGACACTGGACACCATTAAAACAGTGTTCCTTAATAGATTCAGGCCAATGATTAATAAAGGATCACAAATCACAGACTTAAAGCAAACTCCTACTGAAAGCTGTGATGAGTATATAGACAGAGCTCTAGGACTGAACAGTGAGGGAGCCGTATCCGAAGAATTTCCTGTCACTGTAACAGAGAAAGGATTCCGAAATAATTTGAAATCGCTCATCATCCCTCATCGACCGCAAACGATGCAGCAGTTGAGAGAAGTCGCAGCCATAGCCGAGATGACGATAACAGTATCCGCCCAACCTCAAGAGGACATATCCGTCACTATAAATAATGCCGTCACTGCAGCCGTTAAAAACTGTGAAGTTAACCTACTAAACACAATGATGTCGAGACTGGACACAACAATATCAACCGTTGGACATCGCGAACAACACCGTGTGCGATACAATGGACCGAAACAGCAAACTCTGTATCAGCCGAACAGACAGATGGGACCTAGACCTACAGCTTCAAGATATGAATCAAGTGAATGCAGTTATTGCGGTGGTAAGTCATGTAGCGATAGGTCAACTTGTCCAGCATCAAACAAAATTTGTAACTACTGTAAAAAGTTAGGGCATTTTCAAAGAGCTTGTATTAAACTTAAGAAAAGGCTTCAATCACAGTCAGCCCCATAGGAACTCGCGCCTGTCTGTAGGCCAAAATCTATAGATGGGCACAAAGATAAGCAAAATGGTATAGTCAACCCAATCACCACTTTTAATTCTAAGAAAAGTACAACAAAAGTTTTGGTTGGTAAAGTTAAAACTTTGGCACTTATCGATACAGGTGCAAAAAATTACAAAATCACAATAGGTTGCAAGAAATTTAACACCACAGTTCATGTATTGCCATCATTACATCATTCACTCATTTTAGGTGTAGATTTTTTGAAAGAAACAAGAGCAAAACTAAATTTTTGATAGTGATACACTTGAAATAGAAGAAAACAGCAATATTGTTACTTTAAGTAAACTAAATGCAAACTTTGGGATAGCAAGAATTAAAAAAGCAGTCACCATACCAAAATTTTCTCAAACTGTAATCAATGTTGCTGTGTCTCACCAAAAACATGGTTCCACGGTACTCTTAGAGCCAGATTTAAATCATGAGTACTTATTGGAAGCAAAATCTTTAGTTACAGTAAGAAATGGTACTGCTTCCTTAAGCTTGTTAAATCCCACTAAAATGAATGTCAGACTAAGAGCAAACACAAAACTTGCTAAAGTTGTACAAATTAGTTCAGATGAAGTAAGAAATCTTGATGACAATTCAGCTTCAGTGTCATCCTTAAAAGCCCCAAGTCTGAGAATCTGTCAAAAAAACAGCCAGAGCACACAGACCTTGAATTTGACTTGTCCAATTTTGACTTATCTGGTCAAGAAAAAGTAAAGTTACAACAATTTTTTGAAACAAAATAGAGTAACATTTACCACAGATTTATCAGAACTCGGCAAAACAGAGGCTTACAAAAACAAAATTGTAATACCTGGTGCTCGCCCTGTTAGACATGTTCCATATAGAACAACCCCTGCTCTAAGGAAAGAGATTGAATCTCAGGTTCAGGAATTGAAAGATAATGGTCTCATAGAGGAATCAAACTCTGAACGGTGTTGTCATGGTTCATAAGAAAACAGGAGGCTAGAGAATGGCTATTGATTATAGATCCCTGAACAGACTTACTGTTGCTCGTACAATCACAGGATGACAGTGATTGTAAGAGCACTTTGCCAGGTTAATTGATGTTTGTTGACAATCCCGCACCCATGACCAAGAAAGACATGGATGTAGCGTTGCTCGACAATTAGCAAAGAATTCCGCTTAAACCGGTGCTAGGGGCCGTCTTGAACTTACTANAAGGCCTCATGGTGACTTCAAGATGAAGAACAACAATAAAAGCGTTGTTCCTTTGTTTGTTTTTTACCATGTATTTGTAGAGACTTTGTGCATTTACTCCATATCCTTTTATTCACCATTTACTGTTCCAATAAGTTTCCCAATGCCACACATTGAGTCAATTCTTGAGACCTTGGGTGAAGCTAAGGCATGTTATTTTACAAACCTCGATTTAAAATCATCCTTTTGGAAGATCCCCTTAGACGAAGAAACAAAACGTAAGAGTGCATTTGTCACACAGTCAGGCGTGTATGAATGGAAGCGTCTAAGCTATGGCTTAATGAATGCCTCCATTACATTTCAATGTTTAATGACCCAAGTTCTTAGAGGCCTTAATTATAAATGTCTTTTAGTTTACATTGATGACATTATTCTTTTTTCTAAATCTTTTGATGAACATTTGAAATCAAGTTTTTACAAGATTAAATGAAGCAAATCTTCGCTTACAACCCACTAAATGCAATTTTGCAGTTAAAGAAGTTAAAGTTTTTGGTCACATAATGTCTAAAAATTGAGTTCGAGTTGATCCAGAAAAGACCAAAGTCATAAGTGAGTTCCCAGTCCCCAAAACTGTCAAGCAAGTACGCTCTTTTCTTGGAATGGCAAATTTCTATCGTCGCTATATTTCTGGTCACTCTGAAATCATTTCTCCCATGACTGCTCTTCTTCAGAAAGATGTTGCTTTTGTTTGGACAGACAAATGTCAGTTTGCTTTTGAAACTATAAAGAAGGCTCTTTGTTCTGCTCCTATTCTATCTTATCCTGATCCTGATAAACCTTATATCCTTACTTGTGATGCATCAGATCATGCTATAGGTTATGTTCTTGGTCAAAAGGCAGATGATGGTAAAGAATATGTCATTGCATATGGTGGAAAGGCCTTGAGTGATGCTGAAAAGAACTACTTTACATCAGAAAAAGAGTGCTTGGCTATTATAAGAGGCGTTGAAGCATACCGTTCTTATTTGGCCAATACACACTTTACAGTAGTTACAGATCACAGCGCACTGACATTTCTGAAAACTGAAAAGTTATCCAGGAGATTAGAAAGATGGGCTTTGAAATTACAAGATTTTAACTATGATGTTGTTCATCGGCCTGGTAAAAGCAATGTTGTTGCAGATTGCATCAGTCGTCGGCCCTATAATGAGGTACCGACTGTTCATTCTGCATCAACACAGGATGATGTTGAGGATTCTTACTCTAAGTCTCTCCCTGAAGTTGGAAAACTATTTCAACTTTCTGTTATGAGGATGAAACCCCAGATTCTTCACCAGTTATTTCTGCTTTGGATGCTGATGAACTGCCTCAGGACTTAGATAATCCTGTCTCACTTTTTGATAAGCAGAAGGAATGTTCTGATTTTTCTGACATTATCAAATACTTGCAAGAAGGTGTGCTTCCAGATGATGATAATCTTTCTAGGGCTGTTGTTGCAGAAAGTCGTTACTATTCTATCTCTGATGGCATTCTGTATCACCTTTATCAAAGAAGATGCAATATGCTGCCCAAAGAGTTAAGAAGAGTTAAGAAATATAAAACAAATTGCTTTGCCTGCTTGTCTAAGAGAGGAAGCCCTTCATTCCTATCATGATGCATTATTAGGAGGCGGTCATCTGGGTATTCACAAAGTGTATTCTGCAATGTTAGAAAAATACTACTGGCCTAAAATGCATGCAGACACAATAAAGTACATCAAATCCTGTGATAGATGTCAGCGTTCAAAACGAAATTACAATCCAGATAATCCCCCTTTAACACCAATGCCCCTTGTAGGAAGATTTTACCGCTGGCACATTGATATTCTTGGACCACTGCCAAAAACAAAATATGGTTATGAGCATATCCTATTAGTTATCGACTCTTTCACTAGACGGACTGGGGGTTTTGCTTTAAAAACTCAAACAGCAAAAGAGGTCGCAACTATTCTATGCTCAGAAGTGTTTGCCCGTTTTGGTGCTCCAAAAATTTTGTTTGGTGATAGAGCTCAATCGTTCATGGCAAGAATCATGAAAGCCATTTGTGAAATGTTTCAAGTCAAACACATCATTCTAGCTCCTATCACGCAAACACAAATGACACAGTAGAACGCCAAAATAGCACTTTAGCAAACTGTCTCACTACATATTGTGGTTGGGACCAATCAAATTGGAATACCCTCATCCCTTTTATTATGATGGCATATAGGAAATCTGCATCCTCAAGTACAGGATATTCACCCTTCTACATGATTTTTGGGGAAGAAATGCGACTCCCTTTTGAAGTTGCATTGGAACCTAAAAACAATTTAGGTGTCGACCTCAAAAGTTATATAGAAGGCTTTTTGGCAAATCTAAAAGTTGCGCATGAAATTGCTAAAAGTAGGGATGCGCAACTTAAAGAAAAAGATAAAGAGAGACATTACCTTAAATCAAATATTCCGAACCATTTAATTGGCGATCAAGTCTTGTTAAAGGTTAATAAAATCCCAGAAGGCATGTCTCGCAAATTACACGACAAATCAGATGGTCCATATCGCATTATTGAGATCGGTCCAAATTACACCTACAAGTTGAGACATATTCAAAACAATACAGTGCTAAAGTCTTTTATAAATGCAACAAATCTAAAGCGCTATTATGATCCAAATATTCATCGTCCCAGATTTGAACCTCCTCAAGTCCAAAATGAGGTTCAATAAGATGAAAATGATGATAATGATGAAAATACACAGGATGATCCTCCCACTCAAAATCAGAGAAACGAACCTGAAATTATTGCTCAAAATGAACATGATAACACTTCAGTAGGCAATTCTCAAAATGAAAATAATCAAAATGATCAAGATAACACTCAAACAGACAATTCTCGAAGTGAAAATAACCATAACAAGGCTCCAAAAGAAAAAAATAAGTTTCGTCAGATAAAAAGAGGTTAATTTGAACAAGGAAAGAGATATATGAGAGTTGAGTGGACTAATGGCACTCGAACTTGGGACGCTGATCCAGATTTATTACATGAAATCAATTTAAAATACACCAAAAAAGGTACTCGTCGCAGGTCTTACTTCAGAAGAATTGAAAACGTAATATTCTACATGAAAAATGTTTAAATGTCATCATTTGTGACATGCAATTAAGTATTTGGTTCAGATAAGTGCTTCCAAGTTAATAACAGAATTTAAGATATAAAGAAACGCATAATTTAAGTATAAATCAAGTCTCACAAGTAAAGTTTAATCAAATACTCAAGACATACAGATCTGACAAAATCAAACAAAACAATACACACAATGACAAAACATCATTTTTGAGTCATAGGGAAAGATCAGAGACGATGCCAATGGATTTGAATATTATTGTTAAATCAAATTTTGGTGTGTGTTAGTCAAATCTTAAGCAGCTGGTCTGTTGATTTTAGTGCTATAATGTATTGTATGTCGACACATGCATTCACCCAACAAACCACATCTAATTTTAGTTTTAATATGTTGTAGGAAAATTCTTGGCTAGTCAACATCTTTTGGTGACACTTCTTTTGATGGTCATTTTCTGTTGTGTATTGGTTGATGATGTCTCAGCTCAAGAAACTAACACAAGACTTCATAGTACAGTGATAATGAAAACAGAAGCACAATTGTATACTGCTAAGGAATCATGGTAACACTGCACCTTTAAAGAGTCTCTTCCAAAGCAATGTACATTACCAAATACCCCATTTGCAAACATATGTCACAAGAATGTCATTTTTACATAGCATTGATTTTATTAAGTACTTCAGTAATACTGTTTGTTTATATTTACATAAATTTTAATTCACGTAAAATGTTAGTTACACTTTTAGTATTTCAAGTAATCACAAAAGTCAATTCAGACAAGATTCCTTCATTTATTTACAAAAAGATCACACCAAAACCAACATCTACAGATATTTCTGCATTTGAAAAATTCATGACATCAGAATTTTCATGGATTCATGCTTGCGTTATTTTAAGTTGTTTAGTACTTATATTTTTATCAGCACTTGTCTGCTATCTGTATCAGTCACGAAAGTCAAAATGTAAAAAAATATATTTAGAAATAACTTCTGGTGGTGATTGTGTTATTGTACCAATCCTTAGCTTATCATTATGTCCATCATACTATGATTTTACAAATCCCTCTGTTGATGATGTTACCATGTCTACTTTTCCAAATACAAAATTGTTTGTTATGTTTTCAGATTTTAAAATTACAAATAAATTAACCAATAAGACTGTGATTATTCCTTCAACCATAAATGTTAATTCTACGACTCAGTACAAGCTCAATAACATTTAATGCATATGTTTTAGTAACTCATCAAGGATTTGTAACAACTTTAAATCCAACGAATTCTTTATAAAAATGTAAATAAAATTTTATTTTTCTTTTCATGTATGTTTACAGCTTTTTGAATTTTTACTTAAAGATCAAAAGTTAAATTAAAATGTGTTTTAGTTATTTCATGACAATTATGTTTACTGTAGTAAATTTAAGTTTGTTCTAATAGAAAAAAGAAGGGAAACGGAGAATGTGTCAAAGAGACAACGACATAAAGGAGAGTAATAACAACTCAAAGCCACCATACGATCTTCAATGAACGGTGTGAAAACCCCACACCCAACGGTAGGTCGGAGTCGGCCCCTGAATAAAGAGTAATCAAGTTCAGCGAAATAAACATTATCTAATGTCCATTTAAAAAAATATTAAATCTAACATAGTAATCTTAGGTTCTCTTATAAGTTTTCATAAATGTTTGATGCATTACATCATTAAGTGTTTTACATGACCTATCTGCTCAGGACTCTACAATGTGATTTGGACAATCATTGTGTAGACATTCATTGTATATATATATGTGTGTATATTTATATATATATTTATATTGTGTTTTTGTATTGATTATTCATAATTCGTATATTATGCATTATATATTGTTAGTGAATTTAATGTTTTAACTTAGTATCATTCAGATGAACATATATATATTTTTTTTCGATGTCGAGTCGACATCAGATGGAGTTGAGGGGAGTTGTCACAATGTCATTTTCTGTTCCAAATTTGAAAATAATTTTAAACTTCATTTTGGTTTTTTAGTGAGAAAATTCATATTTATTAATTGCAAATAATTCAAAGTTTCATTTTTACTTCTTTGGAAAAGAATTTGTTTTGGAAATATTTTTCTATATTTTAAAGTTAAAAAGTTGACATCAAAAAGTTCATTTATCCTTAAAATAAATAGGAAGTTTACATTAAACATAGAAACATTTTTGAATAGATATATAAGAATTAATGTATTTATTTTTGTTTGGGAAAAACCTTATTTTTGTAAATACAAAGTGTTAGTAAGAAAGCTCAAAGTTGTGGACAGATTGTCCTAAACTTAAGGTGACACTAAGTAAAGAATTTGTGTAATTGAAAATCCATTGTTATGTACGACATCAAAGGTTTTATTATGTAAGCAACAGACGGGTAGATTATCTCAGGTTAATTAAATTTAGGTAAAACTTATGTCATAACTAAGAACTTAGGTTTACGCCCCTTTTTCTTAATCTGACAGTTTTTAAATTTGAAATTTGATTGGATGATTCTGAAACAATGTCCAAAATCTGAGATTTGTCTTTGCTCCTCGAATGCGTCACTTTTTCATGCGCTTCTGAGGAAAAAAGATCGAAAACTCATTACTGTTTTATTGCACATTGTTTCAGTTGAGTCAAACAAAACTATTTATTTGTTAGTGTTTTAACTGAAGTTTTATGAAAATTCCAAGATAATTTTAAATTGATTTTATTGTATATTTAATATTATTGCTAGTTTGCCTCTTCCAATCATTTAAGTTCAAATTGATATGTTTTTGAAAAATTTTGTCCCTGAAGATTAATGTGAATAAATTTGTTCTCAAACTTATATAATTATGATTTAAGATTTAATTTTATTATTTTCAAGTATTAAGATTTTTGTAAATAAGTTTTATATAAAATAAGATCTTTATTGCGCATACAATTTTGCTTAAACAATGAACGTCAAAGATATTTTAGTTAATTTGCATAAAAGTAACTCTTTTGCAAGAAGGTTCATTACTACTAGCGTACGAGAAATGTTGTTGTTTTTAAAGAAATCAAATTTTACATTCAGATTGTTCATGATGAATATTGTGGTAAATAAATAATAAAATACCGAGGTTACTGCAATCTAATTAAAATTAGGTCTACAAATTGTTCCTTACACTCACTGCATGGTAGATCTACCATCCCATCCTACTTTCTGTTCTGATGACCTTTTCGAAATCCTCGGGTTTTATCCTAAGTCCAATACTTCCAAAATCCTGGAAGCTGCAACCTGATTGGTTGATTTGAAAGGTCATCAGAACAGAAAGTAGAATGGGATGTTGTTAGATCTACCATGCAGTGAGTGTAAGGAACAATTTGTAGATCTAATTTTAATTAGATTGGAGATTACTGTGAATTTAGGTTCTGCATATGCGCATAACGACAACTTAAGTCTCTTCAGTGCAGATAAAATCAAAATATTTGGAAGTCCATAAACCAAAATAGGTGTAAAACTGATATAGAACAAATAACCAATAAGATCTAAATAGAAAAGCCAAAATCAGCTAAGGACAGAGCTATGCAAGAGAGAGATACTCCCTAGTTTTAAACAAAATTTACTAAAATATAGATATTGCACGTTTCGAAAGAAATTCGGTTTTCGGTCCAGCACAGAAGTACTGTCTACTGGCTTGGTGAATACCCTCGGGGACTAACAGTCCACCAGCACTGGCATCGGCCCAGTGGTAACAAATAACAAAATGCCGAGGTTACTGCGAATTTAGGTTCTGCATATGCGCATTTTGACAACTTATGTCTCTTCAGTGCAGATAAAATCAAAATATTTGGAAGTACATAAACCAAAATAGGTGTAAAACTGATAGAGAACAAATAACCAATAAGATCTAAATAGAAAAGCCAAAATCAGCTTTAATCAGCAAAATAAGGACAGAGTTATGCAAGAGGAAGAAGAATTGAATGAATTGTGTAGTATTTAAAGCAAACAATAAGCATATATTATTGACGCTACATGACACAAGCAAAACAAACAGTTTCAATCGTACACAAGCCCAGTACATTTCGAAGCATTATGTCTCGCATGAAACAAATATGTTAATCACTGTTCATATGATAATTGCAATTCATTTTACACTTTTATATTGTTTTTCGTGAAAATTATTTCACGAGATTTCATCGCATTAAGCGTACAAGATGTTAAGATTGTTCCCCATCACAGAAACTGAGTTCATTTCATAGAGTTATTCCCCCTGTGTATGTAAAATACACAGAAAATATTTTGACAGCTTATGCTCATTTAGAATTGTTGATATTAGGTATAAAGTTATTCAATTATGCTATTCGTAAGTGTTGATCAAGATGATGCAAGCAATTTTACAGTCGTTTAAGTATTTAAGCATGACAAATTTTATTGATAATATACAAACATAATCACTCATTAAGTCTCGCATTATGTTCAAATATTAAGTCTCGCATTTTGCCCATTGATATGATTTTGTGTTCGCTTTTTGCTCATATATTTGAATAAGTTGAAATAATGTTCATATGATGAATTATGCTTTGTTAAGTACACATTTGTTTAAGTTGGATGTTACGTTTTGCTCAAAGTTGTGAATTAGTTCCGCATATTGACTTGAAATAATATATATATGGTGCTCCGTAAAATAATTTGAAAGTTATTTACATGTTACTTCTTCTCAAAAGCATTAATTAAGTCAAATCTACATTGAATTCTAATTGCATATTGATATTTGTTATTGTTTATTATATTGAATTATGTGTCTTGATGATATTGCGCTTCTGAGGAATAAAGATCGAAAACTCATTACTGTTTTATTGCACATTGTTTCAGGCCCTTGCTCCAGATTCTCTAGACCTCAAGTATTGCTGTCTGTTAAGTCAGAGCAAAAGCAATATTCAGCAAATATCGGTTACCCAAATCAGCAATTCTGACATTAGCATCACTTAAAAATTTTACATTGTTTTGAATTTTTTAATGCCTTGAATAAGGTTCTAATATCCTTATTGACCATAATCAATGTTTGCTTGTGAAAAATACTGACAAGAAAATCGCTAAGATAACGCTTCTTTTAAAAGTCACAAACATTTCGCTGTAAGAATAAATATCCTGCTGTCTGTCAATCTACCCTAGTTATTGATAACAAATACCGATGTCACTGTGAATATAGTATCTAGATATGACCATTTCTACAACTTGTGTCTCTTCAGTGCAGATCAAATCAGAACATTTTGAAATCCGTATACCGAAATGTTGTAAAAGCTGATAAAACAAAATACAATTCTTTTTATGCCCCCAGATCGAGGATCGGTTGTTTTTGTCCTGTCTGTCTGTCTGTCTGTTTGTCTGTTTGTCCGAAACTTTAACCTTGGCTATAATTTTTTAACTATCTAAGGTAGACTTTTGATACTTGGCAAGTGTATAGGTCTAGTCAAGAGGAACATAAATATGCAAAAAAATTAAGTCAAAGGTCACAGGTCAAGGTTATAGGGGTCCAAAAGGGGTAAAATTAGGAATCTGGGGGCATATGTAGTGTTTCACAAACACATCTTGTTCATAGTAATTTTTAACACAATACGACTTAATAAAATTAGTAAAAGGAAAGGCCCCGTTTCTATACTTTTTCGTCGTTTTATTCTTATTAGCTCACCTGGCCTAAAAGGCCATGTGAGCTTTTGCCATCACTATGCGTCCGTCGTCCGTCTGTCTGTCTGTCAAAAATTTCAAAAATCTTCTCCTCTGAAACCACTTCGCCAAATGTAACCAAACTTGGCCTGAATCATCACTAGAGTATGGCTTCTAAAAGTTGTGCGGTAGGCGGTAGGGCAAACAACATGACCACCGTTGCTAAAAATAGAACATAGGGTTAAATTGCAGTTTTTGGCCAATAACTCGAAAACCGTTACAGATATCAAAAATCTGACGCGTTAAAATGATCAGCATGATGAGATCTACCTACCGTGCAATTCTGAAGAAAATCTGAAAACCCCTCTCGGAGTTATAGCCCTTTTCCATAAAATTTTCAAAAGTTGTGCATTTTTTTTTAATTTTAAAGTGTAACAGATAGAGGTCAAATGTAAATTGAAGAAATGTACAGCATATCAAAATCTACCCACCCCGAAATTTTGAAGAAAATCTAAAACCCTTGTAAGAGTTATTGCCCTTTTTTCACAGAATTTTCGAAATTTTCATATTTTTCGTCTTTTATTCCCAAACTATAGAAGATGGAGGTTCAGTGTAAATTGATAAAATGTTTGCCATGCTGTGGCGACTTTAAAACTGGCCTTGAAAATTATTTGTTGACTGCCATTTTTAAAATGGCCGCCAATAAAGGCGGGAAAAATCAACATTGTCCGATTTCATTGAAATTTGGTATCCAAGTGGATACTGATGTCACTACTTCAAAATCAGTGTTGAAAATTATTTGTTGACTGCCATTTTCAAATGGCCGCCAAAAAAGGCGGGAAAATTCAACATTGTCCGATTTCAATGAAATGTGGTTTTCAAATAGATATTGATGGTGCAACTTCAAAACTGAAGTTGAAAATTGTTCGTTAATGGCCATTTTCAAAATGGCCGCCAAAAAAGGCGGGAAAATTCAACATTACCGATATCAATGAAATTTGGTTTCCAAAAAGGTATTGATGTCAAACTTCAAGACTGATGTTAAAAACTATTTGTTGACTGCCATTTTCAAAATAGCCGCAAATAAAGGCGGGAAAATTCAACATTGTCCGATTTCAATGAAATTTGGTATCCAAGTGGATATTGATGTCACTACTTCAAAACCAGTGTTGAAAATTGTTTGTTGACTGCCATTTTCAAATGGCTGCCAAAAAAGGCGGGAAAAATCAACATTGTCCGATTTCAATGAAATTTGGTATCCAAATAGATATTGATGTTGCGACTTCAAAACCGATGTTGAAAATTGTTACAAAATGATGTCTCCACTTCAAAACTGGTGTCGAAAGTGGTCCTTAGCAAGAACGTTTTGTGTCAAAAAAGCCCAACAAAGAAATATAGTAAAACATTATCAGACTTTAAATACAGTTCAAGATGTGTTGTTCGAGCTACCAAAGTTTGAGAGACTGAAGATCAAGTCTATAACTTACAATGTTAGCTTGATTGTGGCAACTGAAAGCCAGGAGAGCGATACAGGCTCCTGGGAGCCTCTATTCTAAATTTCAGTCGCTTTGCTATTTTTTATATTCTTTTGGTATTTTTGTCCTTCTCTGGTGGTGCTTTAATATTTTATTACATTTATATTTGACCCCAAATTCGTTCATGCTATACTATATTATATATCTTTTTATTATTATAAAAAAGAGAGCATTTTGTAACATTAACAATTGAAAACTAAAGATAAAGAAAGAGCACACTTAAAATCGCTGAAATTTGTATCTGATGTAATATTTGTCTGACCCTAGGCCTACATACATAGTTCAATGTGTTTAATTGAAATGAACCAATTAATTTTTTTTTTTCGGAAGTGACACTTTGAGAGATTATAGTGCCAATACAAAGTAGGCCAAGCAGAGTCAAAGCAACTTAACATATTAGACTTACAATGCTCCTTAATCGTGGTTCTCGATGGGGTATAAACAAAAAGCTGGATTGACCTTTTTAAGTAGCGGGAAACGGCGTCGTTGGGAAAAAGTGCCTTTGAAAACGGCAAAGGATATCCAGCGTGAAACGGGAACTGACGAAAATTGAGCCCGTGAAGTGTAGAAAAAAATTGCCGGGATTTCGGGAAAAATCCCCCTCCCCATCAAGACCCCCTTATTCATATTTCTCAAGCCTACGTGCAGTCACTTACAAGTGAAAATGGTAACGGATTTGCCTTGGTCATTCACAACACAACAGTTTAGTAAAATTATTGTTAAATGATAGAGCACGCGCATTGTTTATACCATGATTCGTGGTCAGTACAACATCTCGTAGTTTTCCATTAGACGACAATCGATGTATTTCGTTTGGTTGATGACTTAGGTACACGTGCCCTTCGTAATCCACGGCTAATCCTGCTAAACCTGATACTTTACACTGATAGACATTTTTTCCGTCTAATGTCACACAACACATACCCTTAATGTATCTGCACAGAAGTCGTTCGTTTACTTCATCGTAATGTATTGAGTTAATGTAAGATTCACCCACTGTAACTGCTTTTATCTTTTTTCCACGACTGTTTAATATGTGAACGGCTCTTATATCCCCAACGATAATGTTGTCCTTTGTTGAACTGATACCGCAGCACCAGAATCCTAGTTGAACTTTGACTTCACTAGTAATAGCCAGGGTTCTTGTATTGATGAACTGTATTGATTGCTCACTTGGTAAAGTTACTACTGCCTTATCTGTATCAGGTATCACGGTAATACCAAAGGGACGACTGGAACATTGTATTTTGTTGGCATAATCTTTACAGTCTCTGTAAATATATACATTCGGAGAGTTATTATGACAATTAGTTAGGAGTAATTTGTTATCAGAATTTACTGCTATATCTGTAATATTGTACTCTTCACCGGACTTCAAGGTTAAGTCACCTATCTTTTCAAACTCGGACAATGACTTAACTACATCCTGTCTTATTTGAGCGTGTGATGATTTCATTGGCTTGTATCGAACAGTGCACGGTTTAGTGATCTCTTGGATGGATCCAATTCTTTGAATTTTAAGTTCATTAAACTTGATATTAATTTCTTCGACGGAAGATGAAAGATGCTGAATATCGGTCTCTATTTTCTTGTTATCCCTGACAACTTGGCAAAGCTCTAAATACAAGTGCATATCTGAACCATGCTCTATAAGAAAATCAAGTTCTTGTTTGTTCTTTGTCAAACGGGACTCTAATTTTGAAATCTCAATTCCCTGATTGGCTAGTTTTGTCTCATTCTTCTCTTCCAGTAATGAAAGCTGTGTAATCAGGTTTTTTTTCGAGGTCATCAACTTGTTGTAGCAGTCGTAATTTTGCCGCGCCAATTTGCTGTCTGATTAATAATTTATTTTCTCCCAGGGATTTCATATTTGCGTCACGATTCTCAAGTAACTGCCTAACGGCCTCAGTTAAACTACTCAAAGTTTCAAAAGTTTCGAAAAGCAAAGCAGAGTTTTGAACATTTTTGGAGGCTTGAATTAACGGAATGATGTCGCAGCCCCTGTGGTCGATTAGTATGCACACTCCACAACATGGAGTATCGTGTTGTGGGCAATAAAAATCAAATAAATAATTTGGATGAATCTCACAATATTTCCTTATGGGCGGAGGTATTTTGTTGCCTGTTAATGTCAAATCAATTAAATGGTGTGATTTCAAAGATTTAAGACGAGAATGATATTCCACACATTCTTTGCACAGTTTTTCTTCACAATCAGTACAATATCGTATAGCTGGTAAATATTTTCTTTCCTCTGTACAAGGGTCACAATTAATCTGTGTCGCCATTTTCATGAAACCTTAAAAAATAAAAGAAAGATGGAATACTTTAGACCAAAGTTTGTGCCAGCAAAGCGATATATAATTATATAAAAATACGTTTTTTAGAAACGGAATTTATCACATTTCATAAATGGTAACCCTAGGCAATCAAGCATAATTTCATCAAGTTTCATGTGAAGTTAAGTTAATTATCACTGTATAAAGAAGGGAGTCCAGTAAAATGGGTCAAATACAATATTTTGCCATATTTGTCAATTTTGCATGTATTCTGTAAGAAATCTAAACAGTTGTCCGGCAAAAGTTGGCTTTATGACCGGAAAAAAAACGGATATGCCAATGAATATCTATAGCCCTTTTCAAAAAGTGTTGTTATCTTTTCCTGGATTTGAACTCTCCCATTAAATGGGGGTACAAACACTCTTCGCCTCCAGTTATCACTCGTACGGTTGGCTAACAATACACAACTTAAACCCTGAATACATTTAATTATAACAAAATTAGTGCAGTGTCACAGTAAACCACAGTAAACAATGACATTGTAACCTAAATATGAAGAGTTTTATTAACTGTGTTCTGGATGAGCAACACTTGCCGTGTTGTGTTGATAACCGGAACTGTTTATTTGTATTTAAATGCCGAAACCGAAGTGCGGGCTCAATGGTTTTTGAAAAGGCCTATAGAGTAATGAACCTTAATGACACTTGTACGTTATTTGATCTTACACTAATTGATACATGTAATTGTGACGTAATGCATTCGTTACCGATAGTCATAATGAGAACTTTAGCGAAAATGAATTTGATCGTGATGGACATTTTAGCGAGAGAAATGTGGACATTTTAGCGAATTAAAATTAAGTTACCTGTAAAAAATTGATGGACAATTTACCGGTCATAATTTAATGTAATTTAGATATGTGCTCTTAAATAAAGTATAACATATAGAAATTATAGAAATTATATAATGTTAACTTTATATATAAAAATAAATGTATCACACTGTTTTGTTTCTCTGAACAGAGCGATTGGAATTCACAAAGAGCTTGTTTCAAAAGTACATCAAGAAGAGACATTTTTGCTAGAGCTCTTTTTTTCAAGTACCAGACAAAGTTCCGACGGAGTCATAACTCCTTACTGTCTAACATTTGTTGAGCTGATATTGTGCTTTTGATTTATTGTATTTTTAAAATTTTATTAATCAGTTGAACTCGTGATTCATTTTAAATTGGTAATCATTTAAAATAAACGTATTTAAATTATCCGGCTCAAAATCCACAGGCAGCAATCTGCAAAGGGGGAATTGACGATACTATCTGTCGCTAAAATGTCAACCTAATTTTTCAATTCCGCTCAAAATGTCCTTTAGAAGTATCGCTAAAATGTACACATGTTTGTCGCTAAAAAGTACCTACTTTCGCTAAAATGTCCACCGACGAGTCATAATATTTTACGCCTAATTGGTAAAAAAATATTATTTGCATGGTAATGTCAACATTTAGTGGACATTACCCACTATGTTGATGTAAGTAAATTTAACGTTTTTGCCATTGAC
>MJUU01047702.1:0-10512 GCA_002080025.1 Modiolus philippinarum | reverse complement strand
AATGATAAATTTGATAAAGTATCACTGATTGATAGTAGTTTTATTGAAAAAACAAACTTAAAATTCTGCAAATTCATCTTAGGCCTCAGTAAACAATCTGTCAATATAGCAGCTAGAGCAGAACTAGCTCAATATCCACTAGATTGTGATTCAAAAATGGCGGAATGAACAAGTTGACAAGTGAACTGGTCTCATAAGTTTTTGTATATAATTCGCATAATGGAGAATGTTACTTTCAATTTGGTGTGATTGGTGTCTAATATGAACTTTGAACTTGTGGAATTTATTTGTATTAATGCCAGGAAAAATGAGGAAAAATTCAGAAGGCACAACTTCAGGTTTGACACCCCAACAGAAATCAACAAACATGGCGAACACTAGCCAGCCGTTCTCCCAAATATTGCAACAGGCTCACGAGTCATACATTAGTCCTCATGCCACATTTAATGTATCGCCAACGAATCAACAACAAAATATGACTTTTCCGGTGCTGCAAGTGCCGGCATAGTCTCAGGTCCAGCCATACATTGTTCAGACTTTAAATCCACCCATCAGCCATAGCACACCCCAAGCCAAGCCTCCATCAGTACAACAGCAACAAACATTACAAACAGTACAACCACCACCACCACCACCTATGTTTCTGCAACCACCACCGCGGGCTGATCAACCAGGCATCCAAGCATCCCTACAGATGCTATTCTCGCATATCGAAAAGCTGAATAATAGATTTGATAATTTTGATAAAGTCCTAAATGAACAACTGAAAAAGCTTGATATAATTGACAAAATCAGTGAGAAATTTGAGAAATTTGAAAAAGAATTGATTGATATGAAAGGTGAAATAAACGAATTGAAAAACGACCAGAATCGTCAAAATGAGATTCTTGACAAACAAGAACGGCACCATTATGAAGTCCATGATAAAATCAATGCGTTAGAGATGAAAACGTTTGATCTTGAAAATGAAAACTTTGAGTTAAAAGAAAACTTATTGAAACTTCAATCACATTCGATGAAATACAACTTGATTTTTGGTGGGATTTCCGATAAAGACCACGAAACTGAAAACACAGAAGCTGTTCTTAAACATTTTTTACATACAGAATTGGATATACCAAATGTTGCTGATATTGAATTTCAGAACGTTCATCGGTTACGTGCTAGAAAAGACGGCAAACCTCGCAACATTATCGCTAGATTTACGAATTATTGAGACCATGAAATGGTACGGAAATCTGCTTCACAGTTGCAAGACAAACTGAATTTCAATATTTCTCAGCAATACCCAGAAGAAATTGTAGAACGGTGTCGTAAACTGTATCCAAAACTGAAAGAACTTCAAAGAAAAGGCAGTCGAGCAACACTTGTGTATGATAAGATACATGTGAATGGACGACCGTATGATCAGCGTACCCATGTAGACCCTCCGCCTCCAATACACAACGACCGTGGCCAGATCTAGGACAACGCATCGGACACTCGAACTTGTTTGATTAATAAACTGAACATAACTCATCTGAATGTTTGTGGTATTAGGTCAAAGTTACTGAACCCTGACTTTCATTTATTGATAGAACAATACGATATTTTGATTTTTACTGAGTCAAAAACAGATGATTTAGATCAACTTAATGTTCCAAATAATTATAATGTCTACTGTAAAAATAGAAAACGATTTTGTAACAAATCTGGTGGTATTGTAATAATTTTTAAGAAAACTTTGACAGATTTTTTGAAATTTATTGACTCTGACTCAGATTTTGTGCAGTGGATTGAAATTTCCAGAAATGTATCCGTTTTAGATATTATGCTTTTATTAGGCTGCACGTACATCCCCCCAGAATTTTCTAAATATTCAATAGATGATTGTTTTATTGAAGTGGAGGATGAATTGATTAAGTTTTCAAATGATATTGAATATATTTCAGTTATTGGCGATATGAATGCACAAACTTCCACTGTATCAGATTTTATAATTCCCGATGAGGAACTTCTAGATATTTTAGATATTAATGATGAAAATACAGAAGATTTGTTTGGGTATATACCCCTTGACAGATCGAGTCAAGATACTGGTAGAGTTAACAAATTTGGAACAAAACTTTTAGATTTCTGTAAAAGATCAAACATTTTTATAGTATTGGTTGTACAACATGCAAGAATACAAGTTTAATTGAATATTTATTACTGTCACCCCCATTGTTGATGAATTTGAGGTTATTGATTTTAACCCTATGCAATAGATTACATGTCAAATTTGTTTTGTCCGAAAAAATAACACAGTATAGTGAAGTTTCAGATGATAATATAAATCTAAAAATGAAAAGGCTACTGAACTCACGAGAGTTTTAACAGACGATACTAATAATACATTGTCCAATTTACTTAATAATTTAGATAATCTTACTGGTAATGTTACTGTTGAACAGGTAAATTCCTATGTAAATGTATTATGTGATTTTTTTTAACTCGAGTGCAACTTCTGTGTTTGGCACTCGTAAAAAAACAGATGCTTACTCGAAATAACAATGAACCGTGGTTTAACGGTGCGTGTAAATCTAAGCGTGAAGCATTTCACGAGAGTAAAATAAAAATAACGTGAATAAGAAGGCAAAAGGGTACAAGCAAGAACTTAATAAAAGTTTTCGCTTGTATCAAGAAAAACTGATAGACGAGTTGCGTACGCAATCCAAAAGCGATCCGAAAGCTTTTTGGAGAACATTGAAAAAAATTTCGGGAACCAAGACTAAAAATCCGGAAATTCCAATCGACACTCTCTTCGAATTTTTCCGTGATTTAAACGCCGTGGATGATACCGAGGATAATGGTGATGATGGCAATTATAACGTCGCTATAAATAATGTATGCGAAAATCCCATATACGATTTCATGTTAAACAGCGAAATTACTGAGAAGGAAATTTTAGATGCCATTAAAAATCTTAAAAATAAGAAATCGTCGGGATTAGATAATATTTTGAACGAATATTTTAAAAACTCGCCTCCGATTGTTATTAATATTTTGCGGAAGCTGTTCACTCTCATTTTAGACACTGGTATAATACCTGAGAATTGGACAATCGGTATTATAAAACCACTTTATAAAAATAAAGGAGACAAAACGGATCCGGATAATTTCAGAGCAATAACGTTAATTAGTTGTATGGGGAAGTTATTTACTTCTATATTAAATACAAGGCTGGCTTTTTTTACGAATGAAATATCCTTGTTATCAAATAATCAAGCGAGTTTTCGCAGAGATCACTCGACGATCGACAATCTTTTTATACTTAATTCATTGATTTCAATTAATCAGGCATTTAAGGGGGTAGACCTGGGGTAGGAGGAGATAACTCCGTTTTTCACTTTTTTATTACTTACACGAACTAATAGAATCATTGCAATAGGTATGATCAAAATTTTTAAATTGTAATTTTTTTTCCAAATAGCAAATAAATATTCACTTTGTCTTGAAAACAAATACCTAACATCCAGCTATTTTTAATAGGTGCATTTTACTCTACATTTTTGCAATGCTGTCCAAAGATAATGAAACTATGTAAAAGTCAGATTTCTTCCAAGGGAGGTAATTTATTGCACAGATTCAGCAATTTTATTGATTTTTACCCACTTTATTCTAAACAAAGAAAAAATGGGACGGTAGAATTTTCTAAAATTTTAATATATTTTACATATACTAGTATTCTTTCTATTCTCAGTTTTTGGTGAAAATTAAACGACAGAATTTTTTACAAAAGGTATTTAAAAGTGATGAAAATAGATTAAAAAATTCAGCCTATACTGTTAAGAACACCCATGTACTTCAGTTCAAACTAGTTAAATTTACTATCATTATTGATGCTTACTTTCACACGTGTCTAAACTAAAGAATTTCGCATTTGAAATAATTTTAAATCTAATACAAATTTAATTAGAGCCAATTTTATACACCACAAACAAGTCCTAAACGGACCAAATAATATGAGGAAACAGGGTATCTTTGATGACCTCTAGACAAAAAACGGGGCGGTAAAAATTGTTGAAAATTGCTTAAAGTCGACATAAACATGTGTAGTTTCAATACTGAAAATATCAAAAAAATTAAACGAGCGGAAAATTTTAAGCTTCCCCAGGTCTACCCCCTTAATAAGAATCTTTTTTGTGTGTTTATCGACTTCCGCAAGGCATTCGATACCGTATGGCGTACTGGACTGTGGAAAAAAATTCAAAAGAGTGAAATCAAAGGGAAAATATTTACTGTTGTATTTAACATGTATGACAATATTAAATCATGTGTGCAATATAACAGTAAACAGTCAGATTTCTTCCTCTGTATGACAAGTGTTAGACAGGGGGACAATCTATCACCACTTTTGTTTTCGATCTTTTTGCACGATTTGGAAATGTTTTTAGATGAATCCAATTGTCCCCATCTTGAATTCGTAAACGAAATATGTGAACAAGAATTAGATATTCTGTTAAAAATTTCTGTCATCTTATACGCGGATGACACAATACTTTTAGCGGAAACAAAAGAAGGAATGCAGAACGCACCAGATTTTCTTCAAATATACTGTAACGAATGGAAACTTCAAGTAAATGTCAAGAAAACAAAGTTAATGATATTTTGTAAGCGAAAGTCTAATATTCAATTTGAATTCAAACTTCAGAATACTATTATCGAAATTGTTGACAACTTTTCGTATTTGGGACTCCAATTCAAATACAATGGGAATTTTAATGAAGCTAAAAAGAAACTTATTTCTCAAGCCCAAAAGTCTTTATTTAGTATTTACAAATACATACGAAATCAGAACATACCCATTGATATTCAGCTGAAACTTTTTGATGCTATGGTCGAACCTATTCTACTTTATGGGTCAGAAATATGGGGCTACGAGAATACACTTGAGATTGAACGAGTACATATAAACTTTTGTAAGAGAATAATGAGGATTAGATCTTCTACACCGAATTTTATGGTTATGGGGAACTGGGAAGATATCCTTTACAAATGAGAATAAAATTAAGAATGATTATGTTTTGGTGTAAGCTTGTAAATAATGATGAAAAACTGTGTAGTTTAATGTACAAAGTATTATTTGCACTTAAGAACAATGGCATGGAATGTTTTAAGTGGATAAATTGTATTTAATCAATTTTTAATGATGTTGGATTGACATATACTTTTAGAAATCAAACAGGGTACTTTGATAAGAATTATGTTGTACAAATTTTGAGAGATCAGTTTATACAAAAGTGGTTCGGAGATATGTATAATGCATTTAGAGGCGATTTTTACTCACAATTTAAAGCGGAATTTGGTATTGAACAATATTTAGTAAAATTACCTGAACAATTTAGAATTTGGATTTCAAAATTGCGCACATCAAACGTACATTTTCCAATCGAAACAGGTCGATGGACTAATATACCGAGACAAGAAAGAACATGTACTCTTTGCAATACAAATGTTGGAGATGAATTTCATGTATTATTTTTATGTCAAAATGAGACCATTATTGAATTAAGGAACAAATATTTACCCAGATATTATATACAGTACCCGAGCAGTGATAAATTTACGAAATTATTAACATATTGTAATGTTAAAGTTTACAAACGTTTCTCCATTTACATTAAAAAAGCTAATGCTTTATTCAAATAATGGAATTCTCTGAAGAATTTCTATCTTTTCATTACTGTACTTAAATCTTACTATAGTTAAAATGCACTGAGGGCGTTGTTTCGATCTGGATTGCTGCTAGGTTTGTGGAGCTGCAAAACATGCTTTTGGCCTCTGTCTCTGCAGCTCTGCAAAACTATCAATCCAGACAAAACGCCCCAATACGCCCTCAGGGTTCCTGAAACGTGAAAAAATAACAAAGCTCAATATTGAAATATATCTCTGAGTGGGTTGTTTTGATCTGGATTGCTGCTAGACTTGTAGAGCTGCAAAGCATGCTTATAGCCTCTGTCTTTGCAGCTCTGCAAGACTATCAATCCAGACAAAACGCCCCAGCACGTACTCAGGGTTTTTTTGTTTCCAACATCTATATTTAAAATTAGACTAGCCAATATACTGTCGAAAACATGTTCTTATTTTACCTTTGTTAATATCATAGTATTATGTCTAGTTCTTGCATGGTAATATTTTTGTATTATTGTATTTTCATTGTACTCTACTCTGTCTTTGTTAAACTGTTAAATATGTTCATTCCGTCATATGATTGTATTTATTATATTGTCCTCATGTTACACTGTATGTGTCTGAGCGTAGACTAATAAATCTTGTAAAAATACATATATTAAAGCACAATCAATTAAATATCTAGTTAGACTCTTCAGTCACACTAGTAATTCTTTATTGGATGATGCATTTTCATTATCTGAACATCTCCATTCAAATGGAACATACTCCTGCTATTCATATGTAAATAATGTTTGTTCATCAAACAACATTGATGTAAACCAATTAAAAAATCTGAATTGTCTAAAAGATTATAAAACTCTTGATAATATAAAAGAGCAATTAAAAACTGAATATGAAAACATATTCTTTGATAAATTGAAATCACCAACAATAAAATATTCGTATACAGTAAATTAAAACTAAATATATAATTGAAGATTTTATGTTATATACTTATTTTGAAGATAAGAAAAATATATGCAAAATGAGAATTAGTGATAACTTTTTAGAAATAGAAAGAGGCAGATATAAAAAAAAATTAAAAGAAAATAGAATTTGTAAATACTGTGATTTAAATCAAATAGAAGATGAAACTCATTTCTTTTTTCAATGTCCAAAATATAACCTTATTAGACAGGAACTTAAAATAAAAAATGTAAATACTTTTGAAAACAATAATAATAAAATACAAATATTGTTGAGATATTATCTTCATCGGATCACTTGCAATATGTTGCTCCATTTATAAAAAAGTCACTTATACTGAGAAAAGTGGACAAATGATTGCATGGTTCACCATCAACAATAAAAAAAAGTTAAATATACGTATAGAGCTGTATAATTTTGTATATTTTATGTTGTAAATCGTTTTTATGTCTGTATATATGATTTCAACCCTCAGGGGTAAAATTATGCATTTCTAATAAAGATTAATTAAATATTGATTGATTTATTCAAACCAATTCGAATGTATAATATTTTTACTCTTTATGCTTAGAATCGAAACTCTACTATTTAGACAAAGTCATATTGTTATAAAGAATACAAATATAGCGACCGTATAATATGCATTGGCAAATAACAAGTTTACTACGCATTTGGGCGATGCTGAAAAGTCAAGGGTTGGTCAATGAATGGAGCTTTCCTCTTGATTGACAATAATTTCATTCTTGTCATCGGAGCACTTTTTAGCTGAATGGGCGGAGCCCAAAGTATGTGTTACTGCAGAGATGATTACTTTTATCTACATCATGTTTGTAATGTTTTAAATTTATTGGATTTAACCACGTAAAGTTCTGTTCTGTTATATTTTAATCAACATTGTTGCGCAGATTAATTTTTAATTGAATTTAATTACTTGATTGATTGTAGTGAAAAATGATTTCGTAAGATTCAATGTGATCCAATATTTATTTCATATCGTTAAATTTTACTGTCGGAGGAATATGTTTACGTCTGCACTTGCTTTTAATAATGTGTTGATAGATGACAAGTATGACGATCCGAGAAGTTAGTTATTTTCTAAAACAATGTCTAGGATGTCAAATTTTTCAGAACATATGTGTGTAAAAAGTGTATTTCAAATATTTAAATGCATCAGATGATATATGATCTATGTTTATTCATAAATGCGCATTTATGCCCAACTTATTGCATATGATCTAAAATACAAATAAAAAATACATTACATAAAAAGAAGAACTTGTCCACTCTCCTCAGTATTAATGACCAGTTATTAATACTTTGTTTATGAATTTGATTTTATTGATAAGACTATACTTGAAAAAGTACATCTTCACTTCTACAAAAATATACTAGGGGTAAAAAGAAATTCTACAAATTTAACTACAAGAGCAGAAATGGGAAGAACTCCTATAGAAAAATATATTGCTTTGCAAACAGTTAAATATTTTTCTGGTCTACATATGGATAATATCAATCCTTTACTAAAGGATGCATTTCAACTTTGTAAACAGTTAGATTCTGAGAATATCTATTCCTGGTTTACATATGCCAAAGATTTATGCTCAGAAATTGGTATTGATATTAAAGAACTAGACACCTGTAAAAATATCAAAATATTTAATAATTTGAAGAAAAGTTTGAAAAAACAAATAGATGACCATTATAATGATATTTTGTGCAATAAAATTTCACGCCTAAATGAAGATAATAAAATATTTTTATACAAATATTTAAAACAAGAACCATCTAAAATGGAATATTATTTGTCCCATTCCAATTTTGAAACGCGTAAATATATAACTAAATTTAGAACTAGAGACCATTCGCTTCAAATTGAAATCGGGAGATATAAAAAAAAATACCTAGAGACCAGAGATTTTGTATAAGCTGTAAACAAAAATTAGATGATGAATATCACTTTTTTCTACATTGTCCTATAAATAATCATCTACGTAACCGGAACTAGAATTTAATTTAGATTTTGACCTAAAAACTGGATCATACATAATAAATTTAAAAACAATTCTGAATCCGTCAACACCTTCTAATATTAAAGCAGTTGCTTCTTTCATAAAGAGGTCATTAGAACTGAGGGGAGAAGGTTAAGCTTTACTGTTTTAATATTAAAAAAAAACTTTAAAAGTTTGAAATGTTTGAAAGATATGATTTTTGTATGTTTCATGTGATTTGTATTGTGTTCTTTTTGTACTGTATTGCTATGACTCTAACGAGTCTTTTGTCTGCAAATAAAGATTTCTTATAATGCGATTTTGAGAGTATTATGACCGGACATTTTGGACCTTAAATTTGGTAACATAAATTGACAATTAAATTAGGTAACATAAATTGCATATTTCAATGTATTTTGTATTTACTGTATTTTCAGTAATTATTCGGCTTTCATAAACTTTCAAAGTATTGATTTTCTGTAATCCGCCAACGAATTCTATGTTTGGACAATAGTGACAAAATGCTAATCCGTAAAGTGGTTATCTATTTACTTCTCTAAAGTGACATTTCTATGGACAACGTTAATCTCTGTTTTTTATATATTGTTGTTATTTTATTTGTTATGTCAGTTTAGGTTTATAGTTCGGTTACGCCGGACTGCAAAATAAAAGTATAGAACGGAAATATTTTCCTTCTTGATTTTATAACCGGAACATCTTTTCCCCCGGTTATACGTGGTGGTTACAGTGGCTGATCCCGTACCTAGCTTTACCGTGAGTTAAATTCCCCAACTGAAAATGGAAACGTGGAGAACAGATTTTTACAGACCTTGGAGCATCCAGTCGTGTGATTATGGAACGCCATATCCGTCAGAACAATTATGTGCCGTCAATTTGGAAAATAGTTTATGCAAATTTTGCGGTAAGACTGTATATTCTCAATTTCACTTTAATATATGTGCAGCAAGAAGATCTTTCTGTTTTAAATGTAAACATTTTGGACATTTTGCCAGGATGTGTCAATTTCATTCAAAGGGCGGAGAAAGACCCGCTAAGGTAAAATCTAAGTCAAAAATCAAAAGAGACTCACAAAGAATGAAGGAATGTAAAGAAAGAAAGTCAATGAGTGAATTCCCATGTTTTTCACTTAATAATATTGAACTTCAAGAAACATTTCCCGGACTCGATTACCGGAAAGAAGAAATTGACAAACTTAAATGGAAAAATGAAAGATTACATTCCGAAAAAGTGAAAAATATGATAAAGAGTGTTCATTATGAGAAGAAATATAATGATATCAGTGAAAAACATAGACAAGCAATGGCTGAGCTAAAGAATTTTCAGCAAGAACGCACCCGCGATAAACAAAAAATTGAAGACCTTGAAGAAGAAATGATGGACTATAAATTACAAATTGAAGTTCATGTTTGTAAAGTAAACACATCTAGACAGTTAGCTGAGATACAAGAATTGCAATCAAAAATAGACGAGTCAGAGGAGTATGCCGAAAGAATGTACGATCAAAGGTGCGAAGCAATCGACAATCAGAGAAAATTACAACGCGAAAAGGAAAAATTAGAAGCAAGCATTCAGAAACTTGAAGATCAGTTGGACAATTTTAGGAAGTCCCGAGGTGATAACGTAAATCGGAATCAGTATAGGAGACATCCGCGAAACAGTCGACATTATCATCCAGATTATCGGAGGTGAAAATAAGACACGAGGACGTGTCTTCCGTGGAGCGGAGGAACATATGACCGGACATTTTGGACCATAAATTTGGTAACATAAATTGACAATTAAATTAGGTAACATAAATTGCATATTTCAATGTATTTTGTATTTACTGTATTTTCAGTAATTATTCGGCTTTCATAAACTTTCAAAGTATTGATTTTCTGTA
>MJUU01047698.1:0-37934 GCA_002080025.1 Modiolus philippinarum | reverse complement strand
TTTGAAGATGGAAAGCAGAGACTTGGAAAGATTATAGCTGTGTTTGAAGACAAAGAACTAGAACTGAAACGGATGAAGGTAGCTACAGAACCCAATTAAGTGGATATGAAGACAGACATTTAAGTAACGGAAGAACCAGCACTGAAGACAGAAAACTTAAATTGACATAAATGTAAAGACAGAAAATTAGAATGTTACTTTAATTTTGTTTAAATGAAATTAAAAATGAAAACGTATTGTCAGGGTTAGTTATTATTATGCCCTCAAAGAATAAAGTGATAGACCACCGACCACCACAGACTATTATCTCACCACCACCATAACCACCACCACCAACAGAATAGCCCATCACCACCACCACCACCACCACCATAGACTATTATTCCACCACCACCACAGACTATTATCCCACCACCACCACCACAGTCTATTATCCCACCAACACCACCACCACCACCATCTAGATATCCTCACCACCACCACCACCCAGATACCTTTAAATCACCACCACCACCACCACCACCACCACCACCAGCAGCAGCAGACATATCCCAGTATGGAGGAGAAGCAGCAGCAGCAGCAATATAATGATAATTTTAGAAAAAAGTTTGAAAGCTAAGGGTTAGGTAATCATTATAAATTATAACGTTAGCAACGTATAGATCATTTGGATCATTTTATTTATTTCTATTTATTTTATTTTTAGTATACATCATTAAGGTAAGGATTATTATTATGGGTGAAGGTTTACATATATCATTTCAGTTTAGAATTGCACAGTGGCACATACATCAGATCAGTAAATATATCAGTTGGGCTAGGGTTGGGTTATATACATGAAAGAGGTATTGTTGAAGATTACATTAAAGTTAGGGTTCGTTAAGGTCTTAGCTTAGGATTATGGTTAGAGTACCTAAGTGTAGGACTTAGGGTTGAGGCTATGGTTCATAAAAGGGTTAGGAATACATACATTTTTGTGTAAGATGAAATACACTATTTGGGGTATGGTTAGGATAATTCATATCAAGTAGGTTATGTTTGGAATTATATTATCAGTATAATTTAGGGTAGTAAGGGTAGGGTTGGAGTTGTAGCGTTAGTATATTGGTATTGTTAAAGTTGGGTTTATGTATGGTTGGTTGAGGAGTTGAATTAATGTAAAAGTTAGGGAAAGGTGAGAAGGCTTGGCTTAAGGTTAGAGTTGGGTTTGGATTAGTTGAGATTGATTCGTTATAAAATTAAGGGCTTTGGTTACACAATCAGTTTAAGGGCTATGTGTGACTTAGATCACTTGGATTAGAATCACATATATCTTTAGGCTTAATGATTGGACTATATTCATCATTTGGGTTAAGGTTGGGCAGGGGTAACATTCTTTATAAGGGTTTTAGGTTTAGGATCGTTTCTGTTAGAATTATACATCATAACGTTATGTTTAAAATATCATGCATCATTACGGTTGGATTTAAGATTCAGGGTTATGTGTATGAATTTGGTTAGTAAGATAAAGGTGTGGGTCGGAATAAGGGCTAGGATCAAGGTTAAGTAAGGGGCAAAATTGGTTTAGGAATTAGATATATATAAGTGTTGGAGATTGTGCTAGTATTAGGGTTAAAGTTCAATTAGTGTTAGGTTAAGATTTAGAGTAAGTAAGGGTTAGTGAGGGTAGAATTAATGTTGAAATGAGGTTAGGGTTAAGGTTATGGTTATAGCTTAGGAATAGTTCAAGGGTTAGAGGTGAGGTCGTGTTAGTATTAAATTATTGTTAATACTTAGGTTAGGGTTTAGGGATAGATTAAGTATTGGTTAGTAATGTTAGATATCCTTATGTATTATGATTAGGGTTAGTAAAAAAGGATGGTTCGGAATTATTGTTTGGTTAGGATAAGGGCTTAGAGCTCAAATTCCAGGTAAAGGTGATTAAGGTAAGGTTAAATGTTAGTGATAGGGAAAGCTTAAGATTAAATTGTGGTAAGGGTTAGGTTAGGGTTAAGGTTGGTTTAGTGCTAGTATAAGGTAACGGTTAGGACTTAGGGTTAAAGTTACGTTAGTGTTATGTTGAGAATTAGAGTAAGCAAGGGTTAGTAAGAATAAGTAAGAGTTAATGTTAGGGTTATGTTAAGATTAAAAGAAAAGGCTTAAAATTGGTTTACTACTTAGACATAGGTTGTGTTAAGGTTATGTTAAGCTTGACATAGGGCTAGGGTCAGGCTAGGCTTAACATTGGTTTACAATTTAGGAATATTAGGTTAGGGTTTGGAATTAGAGTGTATATTGGTAGAACTTGGTTTGCTAGGACTAGGGGTTCGATTTAAGTAAGTATTGGGTTCTGGATTAGAGTAAGAAAGGGTTAGTAAGACTTATGTTACACTTACGGTTGAAATGAGGTTAGGGTCAAGTTTAGGATTAGAGGTTGTGTAATTATTAGGTTATGGTTAAGTTAAGGGCTCACTGTAAGTAAATGGGTGATTAGCTTAAAGATTAGGGTTAAGAGTTAGTAAAAGGGTTAGGGTTAAAAAGTTAGTAAAAGGGTTAAGTTCGAGGTTGTTACAGAGCTTAAGAATAGTTTAGGATTCGACGTTGTGTTAGTATTAGGTTACGGCTAGATTATTATGATAGTGCTTATGTCTAGGTTAAGGGCTAAGTGTTGGTGTCAGTGTGAATAACTGAAAGGTTAGGGTTAAGATACTAGTAATAGGGTTAGGTTTCTGTAAGGTTAAGGTAAGAGTTATGGTGAAATGTAAGTGATAGGGTCTAAGGTTATCATTAAGGGTTTGAAGTCAGGGTAAGGGGGAAACTTAGTAAAGTAAGGGTAAGGTTATCGATATTTTGAATGAAAAAAAAATAGTATGACATTCAAAAATAAAAAAAAAGAAAAATAACTGTGAAAATTAGAAATAAATCACAGAATAACATTCAAATATAAAATTAAATTAATACAGAGTTGTCATAGCAACTTAGGTTAGGGTTAGTTGTTAGATAAGGGAAGTTGGTTATGAAATAATGTGGAAAAAGGGGAAAATTTTACGAATTAGATGAAAACTGGCGGGAAAGCTAAAAATGGCAGACGACACTATAGAATTATGGCGACAAAGGGGAAATACCTCTAAGGATTGGATGACAAATTGCGGGAAATCTAAAAATATCAGGCGACAGTATAGGTATTAGGCAGGTAAGGGGAAATAACTGTAAGAATTGGATGAAAAGGGAAAATAATTATGAAATAAAATAGGAAACAATAATAAAAAACCAATAGCATACGGGAAGAGGAAATCACTTTAAGAACTGAATGAAAAAGGGAGATAATATGCAATATAATAGGAAACAAAATGGCAATAGCAGACGAAACTCTAGGAATTTGGCGGGAAAAGGGAAATACCTCTAAGGATTGGATGAAAAGGAAATATAATTATGAAATAGAGTGGAAAATAATAAAATAACAAATACAAAAGGTTACACAAGAGGACTTTAGTCTAATCATTGGATGAGAAGGGAGAAATTACAAAGAACAATACTGAGAAAAAGGTGAAATGCTATTACAACAGATAAAAAAGTGCGGGAAATAAGTTACAAGAGTTATGTCCCTTTGACGAACACGGTCGTGATAGAAGACACCCACAAATAAAAAAAAACGCGGGACAATTACAAGCAAGAGTTATGTCCCATGACGAATGCGGACGTGATAGAGGACACCCTCAGAAATATAATGACACTAGCTGACAGACAATGCCTGGATATTAGTCTAGAAATTGGATGAAAAAGGACGAAATTACAGAGAACAACAAAGGAAAAAGGGTTGAAAAGGTATAACAAAAATAAAAAAAAGGGTGAGACAAGGGAGAAATAACTAAAAATTGGATGAAAAGGGAAGAAAATACCAAGAATACCATTGAAAAAGGGGTATAATATTATGAAAAGAGGTAAAATACAATTAAAACATCCAAAAGACCACGCCCGAGTCGTTCCAACTTCGAAACATACCCGACTTCGGGTCTATACCTGGGGCTACACCCACTTCCGGTCGCGCATGTACACTGTAGTTAGGATATACAACACCCCTACGGGGTCACGTGTTGTTCCAACACGTCATTTCCGGTCAACATGGCTACTTACAGTAGATACACACCGACTTCCGGTTGCGCATGCGCGCTGCACCTAAGTCATACAAAACCCCCGAGGGATCACATATTGTTCCAACACGTCATTTCCGGTTAATATGGCCGACAAGGGCTTCAAATAGGGCCACTTCCGGTTAACGTATGGGACTACGCCCACTTCCGGTCGCGCATATAGATTGTAGTGAGGTCATACAACACCCCTGCGGGGTCACGTGTTGTTCCAACACGTCATTTCCGTTCAATATGCCCGTATAGGGCCTAAATGGGCTACTTCCGGTTGCGCATGCACAGTAAAAACACTTCGTGTTCTGGTCACGTAACATCCGCTTCCGGTCACGTGCCTTCGGTGACGTCACTTCCGATCTACGTCACTTCTGGCTCCACCTCGCTCCACCTCCTCAAATCCGACTTTGTAACCACCTATACACTACTGGCACTCCATGGCGCGTGGGGAGCAAGGGAGTGACCTTGATATAATTTTTGTCAAGAATACCACTTAAGTGCACGCTAGGGGCCTTCTTGATCTCGCTTGAGGGGGTGAATATTGTTCACCTCTAGTTGAAGACCCTCAGGCGACATCAAGATGTAGACAGAAATAAAAGCCCTGTCCTTGATAAACTGGAGTTTTCTATGTATCGTGTGCGTTTTTGTCACATGTACATTCACTCCATATCCTTTCATTTTTCCTATTAAGTGAACCTTGTGTTTACAAATACACCAGGGCAAATAAAAAGAAATAACATGACATACAAAACACCTACTGGAAGGGTACGTTTGATTCATTTTGTACGTATCTAGTAAGGTGACATTCAACCAAAAGAAAAAGGAAATTATACATAATTTTCCCTGTTTACTGAATTCACATCGGCATTTTTAGTTTAATCTTGCTTTTATTAATTAAGAGATAACCATACTGTATTTTAGGATCTGAGGGGGGGAAACCGTAGATTTTACTGTTGCAAACAGAGTTTTCAGAAAACGGTGGCTTGCGACAGTTAAACCTTAAACTCGATTTTAAGATTACAGGAAGTTTGGTATGCGTCTGCGCCATAACGTTGCTATTGGTTCCGACGGAAAATCGTGGATTTCATTTAACCCCTGAAAATGTTGACGCCATCCAATGAAAATAAGCGTTACAAACATAAGTGCATTACAATATTGATTCGTGTGTAAAAATTGTACATTTTATGTTATCTTGTATGGTATTAACTTACGGCAAAATACCTTTACTTACTTATTGGAGAGTCATAAACAACCACTATATCACGTGACGTATCATACCGTGTATCATACACACAGTAATATAGATGATGTGTACCATTGAAACCCCTGATTCAAATATAAATAAATAAATCATGTAAATAATTATATCATGGTAATGGAAATATATTTAACACAAAACAATACATGTATGCGATTTGCCAATTTCCGATTTTGTTTCCGTTCTTTAAACTTACACTCAGAGGGAAGTACCTAAATCTATAACAAAACCACGTGACACCGGACAAGTCGTCAGATTTACCCTTGAAACCTTAGGAAGCCTGGCAAAACAAAGCATAAGGACACAGCATAGGTCATAATATTGTTATAAGGGTCAGAAAAGATTATACTTTGAAACGTCAGAAAAGTATATTTTTTTTCCATTTTGATTAATTTGCTTTGGAAACACCCGAGTATGTCAAAAATAGTTTTTTTTTGCCTGTGCATAAGCATTTTTAACGCGAAAGCAAATTCAGGTAATCTGTTTTAAATGGTGAAAGGAGTAAATGTTAAACTTTAAAACCCGGTTAAAATTCTAAAGACGCACTTAATTTAATAACAGCTGCTGTTTGCAGATACAACGACCCTTTATTCAATTAAAGTACAAACGGAGACAGACGACAAATAGGTTCTTATACAAGACCGTATTGAAGATAAGTGATAATATCCACGAATATGGAAATTTTCATCTGACTTAGATTTATCTCACAAGTGGCAGATATCCTGATCAGTTACTTTGGTCGATATACATGTAGGAACCGATGTTTCCCCTCAAATCCAACGATCAAACAGAAGAACTTGGCAGTCCTTGTAGAATTTCAACTTTCATGCCAAATCATAAATCGAGTTTTTTATGTTAACAACTGTGACGTCGTAAAAAGTTAACGCTTGATAGGACATTTTCCCGTTGAAGACAGTCTGAATGATAAGACTTTGGTAAGGGGAATTCCAAGGTAAGTTAGAAACGAACCTTCAGTCAAAAGAACGAAGAATTCATTGACAAAGACAACATCGGAAACACTAAGAAACAAGGACAACACTTGATTAAAGGACAAAAAATAAATAAAAATGTAGACACACATACAGACGAACAACGCGGACCCAATAAAAAATGGGTGAGATCAGGTGAACCGGTAGAGTAAGCATCTCCTGCTTCTTATTAGACATCTGTCGTGTTGAACATGTCAACTCTGGTAGTAAAAGTCAAACCCGATAGAGGAAAAACAAACGTAGAGGTAGAATATATGATTCCCAAAACGGCCATGGTGATGAAAAATATACTTTTATAGCAATTAGCTATATTTGGTTTCTTTTCGTCATCTATGGCAACACAGCTGGCACTATGCCTAACGTTTTAGATCAGTTGTACGCGACCCTTTACAGAAGAATGAAACATTAAAACATCATTGCAGAAGGACTGTGAGTCTCGTGGACGCTTCACAATAAAATTACATTTTTAAAATTCCTCGCTAAAAGACGACGTTGAAAGATTATGACGTTGAAACATCATAACGCAGCTTGCGAGTACAAAATATGAACCCGGAAGTTTCGAAATTGAACGAGGCTTACAGACCTATATAAAAACAGCATACATTACGTTTGTGATAATACCTATAAGCCTTTTTTATTTAGCTTTTGTTCGATAAAACATGCAGAAACGACACTCATATACAAGATATTAACATGTCCAGGACAGTTGTCAATAGCCTTAATTTTCTTGATATACTGGCCGAAATAGCATACTAGTATATCAAAAACAGAGCACTGAGGTCATTATTTGACTATTTCCAGCAAATAATTAAACAATATTTTATTGACACTCGTGGTTCAACGCGTTCTTTTAATGCACCTGATTTCTTACATGAAAAAAAACGAATGTAATTTTAAGAGTACATTTTCCTAGTGTCATCCCTTCTAAGAATCATACCAAATACAATCATTGAGAAAATCTGTAAAGAATTACGAATCGCATCATACAAAGAAAGTTGTAGATTTCAGTCACACTGATTGTGCAAAAATGAACACGTCATACTTACCGAATGACATAAAAAGGACCCGATCTTGTCCAACACCGTCTATTTTGTAGAGTATCCTTAGGGTCTACATTTCTGAGATTATTTCGGTCTGATGAAAAGCTTACTCCTCTTCCAGCGCGTGCTGAGTCAATTTCCTCATACGTTCTGTTGATACGACTGCATCCGAACTTACAGAACCCTTCTGCTGCAAATGTATATATTTTTTCAATAAGCAATGAAGGGATATGGAGTAAATGTGCATGAGACAAAGTCTTTATAAATACATGGTAAAACAAAGTAATTGTTGCTCTCATACAAGTACGTGTACATGTAAGATGTTTATGAGAAAACATGGTATGACTAAAAAACCGACTTGCTGAAGCTTCTTCAAAATAAAAATATAAAACATGCTCAACCTTTGTTTTATAGATAACATTTTGTCACTTAACAACATTGGCTTTGGTGATTTTCTTCCTCAATCCATAAAAATCGATATTCAGGATCATATAAGTCAATCATATAAGTCAAATTCCGTGACCCTCATCTTGAAATTGACAGTAGAGGTACACATGTAGACTACAAACTACATGTATGAAACGCAACGACTTCACTTTTCAAATAGTTAACTTCCCTTCTCTTTGTAGCAACATTCTAAAAGAGTATGCATATGGCGTTTACAATTCCCAACTCATTCGCTATTCAAGGGCTTACAGGTGATACAATGAACCTCCTGCTCACAAAAAGGCTACTTAACGGGATATATTATCTAATAATCCAATACATGGAGTTGAAACAACTTGACATTGAATCTGAAAAGTATTAATTGTTACTTATTTCCACGACATTATTAACAAAAGATTAAATTTGTCACATTTTCAACATTTCTTTGAATTTCTTCACTTTGAGGTTCAGAGAAAAGACATGTTTCATTGATTTTTTGTCTCATGGTAAAAGAATGACATTTACCAATCAGCCAACCAACAGATATTTCACAAAATATTTTTAGATAATGACTTTAACCAATCAGCAACCTAACAGATATTTCACAAACTAATTTTTACTTATAGGGTCTGTAAGTCTCGTTCAATTTTGACACTTCTGGGTACAAAAATTGTACCCGGAAGTTGCATTTTTAACGAAAATACATGACGTTTCAAACAAATCTGTGGACGTCACAATGTTCAAACGTCATATTTTAGCGGGAAACGTTTTCAAATTTTAATTTTATCGTGAATTCTCGTGAGACTTACAGACCCTATTACTGGGATGAACATTTCTCTGATGTACAACCTGCGAAAGGCAGTTGCTGTTGAGTTGAATCCAGAAGCTGTCGCAATGGAAGGGGAAGTTTGGCACTGGTTTAAACTGAATAAAGCCACCTTTTCTGTTGGTTTTCACCTGTATTGTCTGTTTGTCTTGTGGACTTCGGCTCTTTACAGCTCTGTTCGATAATTTTGTTATTATTCCCATTTCAGCATAATACAGCTTGTAACCTTCTTTTGTTTTCATTCAAATGAACAGTGACAGTCAGAATTTCCCGTCCCATGGCCCTTTCCACACCCCAAAGTGATTATTTATAAACAAACTTGTTCTCGTCTTGATATAGCTGAAATATTGCTGAGTAGACGTTAAACAATATTCAATCAATCAATCAATCATTCAAATGAATCCTAAGTCATCTTACCTTATGATATTGAAGACCATTACCGAAATATAAGTAAAAGATTTTTAAGCAAATAATGTTTATAACAGCTATAATTACTGTTGCAACAGTCGCATATATTGTTTTTAATCATCCTTCCCCATGGTTATATCAGTCTGCAGAGCCTTTCCGCAAAGCCATATCCGGTTGACCCGGATAAATCAGAGGTTGACCTGGATATATCAAGCGATTCTCCCAAAGTTTCAAAGGAAATAACTATTATTCAAGTTTTCACACGAAATTAAACGGATACAAATAAACATCTATTGCATTTGCTCTTTCCGGTAATACATTCAAACCAGAATCATGATTATACAAATAGATAAACTAGACGTCAGAAAAATTGTAGAAACTAGCTTAAGTTGTTTATATATCCTGCAGAGCTTTGACGTTTTCACATTTTGACGCCATAAAAGCTCCAAGGAACGAAAGAATATCGTAACAACCAAAGGTTCCTGCAAAATTCAAAAATCGACATTATCTAGAGTAGTTCGTTCAAAGTATTCATCCAGTTGTAAAACCTTTGCCGCTAAAGTGATTAAAAAACTACAAAACATGTTTTTGAAGCTTAAAATTGCTGAAAAAGCCAGATTGACATGTTTGTCGAATTTCCCGCAAAACCTTGGGAGAATTTGAAACCTTGGTTCAATAAATACAAATCTAAAATGCAAAATAAAGGACGATAAACAAGTTTTCGGGCTTTTGACAGCTGATGAATTATAAAATATCATGCAGCTCGCCAGAATATGAAGCTTGGGGCGAGTGAGCGTCTGGCTCACGGGTTGATATTTTACGATACATAGCTGTGAAGAGCCCGATAACATATGCAGATTATGATATAAGTAATCATTCCATCGATTCCGATGGTGAATATTGTCTGAGTACTTTTTGACTACTTTGGGATTATTGGTTTCAATATTGTTTGGTTGTAATGCTTCTGATGACAGGTTACTCCTTGAAACACGCGTATGATTATGCAACTTTGGTATCAATTATATTTTGAAACCATTGGGCCGTTGCCACTGCTGGTGAACCAGGGGTCTCCGAGGGTATTCACCAGACTTGTCTGACATGAAAAAACTACCTTGCGTTTTATAGAAATTTACTGTGTGTGTGTTTTTTTTTTTTTTTAAGAAAATTCTAAACCCTTAGAAATACTAAGGCTTCATTCCGTGTATGGCACACGGTAGACGTCCTTGGTACTTGATTTGGCCCTCATATTTTGATATTTTCGGTAATGAGTACTTCTTTTTTGACTACTTTGTGATTATTGGTTTCCATATTGTTTGATTCTAATGCTACTGATGAGAGGTTACTCCATGGAACACGTGTACAGCATAACGAAATTTACCGTTGATTATGCAACTTTGGTATCTATTATATTCTGTTAAATGTACGTAACGTTTTATTTTTTTAAATTTCTGTAAAACAAAAGTTTTCTATATAAGTATATTTGTATGAGAAAACAAATAATAGAGTCACTGATATTGAGATATCTGTTTGACATAAAAGACCCCGAAGTAGATAATAAAAAACAAAAACCTGAAGTTTCTGTTAATTCTTATTCTGCATATGTACATTTCACAAGCTTTTGTCTCTTCAGTGCAGATCAAATCTAAACATTTGGAAATCCATAAATAGATTTCCAAATGAATTCCGAAGCAACAACCACAAGTCATAAATCAAGAATACATGGCAATATATAAATCATATTCAGAGAAACGTGAAAGACGATAATGAAGCAAATAGGGCACAACACAAACGTAACAAAAAAAAAGTACTAACAGTGTAAATAATTAATTGTGTGGTAATTAGAGTGTCATGTAAGGTGTCAAGCCATGCTTTTTATGAACAATATCAAACATATTTTATTTTGGAGCCATAGATAATAGTTTTAGCACCAAAATCTTTTGTAAAAAATTTAATCTGATTTGATTAAAATCAAAACAAAGTTACCTTTTTATGGCAGTCTTATACTAGTGGTTCACATATTCCTATTTCAAAATATAAATTATATACCAATGTCACTTTTAGGTACAATTTTGAATACTTTAAAGGAAAAGAGGATGTAGGTGATAAAATTTCGATTGAAGACATAAAATTCTAGGTCAGATTTATGAAGCTTATGGATTTTACATCTCACAGCTCATTTGCTACTCAAGGGCTTGTGGTCGTAACAGTGACTTCCTCGAAAGAGCTCAGCTGCTTTCAAATAGATTAATTAAGCAAGGGTATGTTACCAAAACGCAAAGTAATCACTACAGATCTTGTGGATCGCTATGATATATCTATTCCCAGATGACTACAGATCTTTCACTCTACAAGTAAAGTTTTTTTTCCTCTATCGGATTTGACTTTACTATCGGAGTTTACATGTACAACACGACAGGTGTCTTATAAGAAGCAGGAGATGCTTACTCTGCCGGTACACTTGATCGCACCCATGGTTTTTATTGGGTCCGCGTTGTTTATCTGTATGCATGTCTTCATTTTTCTTTTTTGTCCCGTACTTAAGTGGTGCCCTTGTTTCTTAGTGTTTCCGGTGTTGCCATTGTCCATGGATTGTTCTTTCTTTTGACTGACGGTTCAGTTCTCACTTACTTTTTATATAAGTAAGGTAAAGATAATGGTAAGGATACTGTGGTTCATGTAGTATGGTAATTCACATGCATTCTACGACAATTATGCAGTATCATGTTTCTTCAATGATCTAGTTCACGACCCACGAAGTGAAATTGAAAAATAATTCACCGTTTTTTTTTTTGTAAACTTCAGTCGAAAATGTGGGGACTCGAGGCATATGCCTGTTTGGTCCATACCTTCACAATTCATTAGTGACTATGAAGTATTGCTCCAATTTTGAGGTTTGTTTGTCATATAACCACGGAAATACCATGTTTTCATTAAACATCAAAATGTCACCTTAATGTTTAAATTATTCTTGAAGTCTATAAAAGCGGATTCGCTCTGCCTTGATAGAAGATATTCGGTAATAATAGTAATGTTGAGTAAAACTGTTTTACTTACAATAATTAACTAAGTAAAAAAACGAATATACATATCCATCCCGGAAGGTACATGTACATTTCTATACGTTTCGACTTACAAACAAAATGTAGGAAATACATTTAGCAGCTGTTTTATTAATATTATAAATAAGAAATAATTTTGGATGTTTAAACCACTGAAACGTAATAAATATATATTCATCACTCAGTAGACTGATTTAAAATCGACAAGGTTACAGTATGTTTCATCATATGACACCGAGAAATTACGATAAAACTGCAATTTGAAAACGTCTCCCGCTAAAATATGACGTTGCAGGATTATGACGTTCAAAGTTTTTACCTGAAGTCCCAAAATTTGACGACACTTACAGACCCTATTCAAATTTGATATGAAAATCAAATGAAGGAAATAGCATTTTTAGCTCACCTCACGAAGTGAGGGGGCTTATGTGATATCCCTAGCGTCGGCGTCGGCGTCCGCGTCAGCGTTGGCGTCCGGTTAGGAAGAATGGTTATGTCCATTCCTGCTTACTGACACCCCGCATCAACTATATTTGTATGCCTGATGCACTTTGGGAGGACGACTGGAATGCATGCTTCGGATGCTGTCTCTGACCAATATTTTACGCATGAGCGACTTGGTTAGGTAGAATGGTTAAAGTCCATTCCCGCTTACTGGCATGGCCCTAATCAACCATATTGGTGTGCATGATGCATTTTTGGGATGGCAACAACAATGCATGCTTCGGATGCTGTCTCTGACCTTCATTTTACGCATGAGCGACTTGGTTAGGAAGAATGGTTAAAGTCCATTCCTGCTTACTGACATGGCCCACGTCAACCATATTGGTATGCATGATGCATTTTTGGATGACAACACCAATGCATGCTTCGGATGCTGTCTCTGACCTACATTTTACACATGAGCGACTTGGTTAGTGTGAATGGTTTAAGTCCATTACTGCTTACTGAAATGGCCAACATCAACCATATTGGTATCTATGATGCATTTTGGGATGACAACAACAATGCATGCCTACATTTTACGAATGAGTGACTTGGTGAGGTCCATTCCCAATTACTGACTTGGCCCACATCAATCATACTGGTATGCATGATGCATTTTGGGATGACAATAACAATGCATGCTTTATATGCTGTCTCCTACCCACATTTTACGCAGGGCAACTTTGTTAGGTAGAATGGTTTAAGTTCATTCCCGCTTACTGACATGTCCCATAGCAACCATATCGGTATGTATGATGCAATTTGGGATGACAACAACAATGAATGCTTCAGATGCGGACTGTAAACTACAATTTATGACTGAATCTGTTAAAAAGAATGATTATAGTCCATTCTTGTTAACTGACATGTGCATCGTGTGACAATGCTGCGCAACGAAGTGAGCTTAGCAGGCTCTGGCTGCTTTTTATGTTTAGATATTTTCTTTTATATTTTTCACTACAAAGGGATACTTAATGTGTCTGCAGGGTATTATTTTAAGGTCACCGTGTATTTAAGTAAAAAAACTGGAATCGAAATTTAAGGATTTTACATAGAAATGATAGGGAAAATGATTATATGAGATCATGGCTTGAAAGATCTATTATAGATTTTGTCATATTGTGCATGTGTTTTGAAATCATTATGAAGTTTGCATATAAAAATCAAGGGTCACCGATGAAATAAGAGGGATAAATCGTGAAATGTTAATTTCTCTAGTGATATAATATATGTGAAATTATTTTTATCTCACTTCCATAATTTCTGTGCTCTGCAAATCCAGCAGCAGATTTAAAGCATATGTGTTTTCTTATTAAAATGTTGTAAAATTTATAAGGAATTTAAATTTTAGATATTTTGGATATTTTTTTTTTTACAATTTCAATACTGTGAAAGTGCTTTTGTTCGTTGGGTTAAAATTTTCGTGTATTTCTGGGTTGGCTAAACCACGAAATTAAGTTCCGAACATAAAGCATTTTCCCCTTTGTTTCAATGCGAGGAATTCGAAACCACGAATTGAAGTACCCACGAAACAGCAGTATTTATGAAAACCACGAAAATTGATGTCCAACAACTTCCACAGTAACTAATTTAATAAATTTCTCAATGAATGAAACCTAAATGAACAAGCCTTACACAAAATGGCAAAATAAAACCATTGAGACACCTCAAGTACACACAATACATTTAGGAAATAAGTCATGGTTTGCAAAGCTCTGTCCTAAGCTGATTTTGGATTTTCTGTTTATACCCTTTTGGTTATTTGTTCTCTTATCAGCTTTTACATGTTTTTCTGTTAGTGGATTTCCAAATGTTTTGATCTAATCTGCACTAATGAGACATAAGTTGTCAAAATGCGCATATGCATCAAGTAAATTCACAGTATCTTCGTTTGTTAGTTATTTGCTACCACTGCTGTTGGACTGCAAGTCTCCGAGGGTATTCACAAGCCCAGTAGTCAGTACTTCGGTGCTGACCCGAAAGCCGATTATATTTGGAACTCTATAACATCTAAATGTTTGTAAATTTTGTTTAAAACTAAGGAGTATCTCCCTCATGCAAAGCTCTGCACTTAGCTTAGCTGATTTTGGATTTTCTGTTTAGACCCTTTTTTATTTGTTCTCTTATCAGCTTTTAAACGTTTTTCGGTTAATTGATTTCCAAATGTTTTGGTTTAATATGCACTGACTTCGGTATTCATTCTTTAATAGAGATTGACACAGTGCCCATTTTCGTAAATATTTTTATCCAGAGCATAATTTTCCTAAATTCTAATACAACATTTAGAGGCGGGCCCATTGTGTATATGTAAGAACAGCCATAACAGACTCTACTGACGTCGTCGGGCAAAAACATATAATGATGTCATCTTTTTTAAACTATCAAACATGTCCTTCATACTGTATTGTTATTTTATAATGGTCTAATCATTAAAATCTGAAGAAAACAGATATATTTTGTGCATGTGTCGCTTGTGCCTTATTGTAGTTTTAATATGACGTTATTTATATCGCAAATACAGAGCGTCCTACAAAAAAATGTATTAGATTTCTGTATAACGATTGTTGTCACGTGGCTCTTTTGCTGGCATTCTTGTAAATTTTTATTTATTTGTTTTGTCTTTGTCATGCTGTCTCAATTCGTGTTAAATTGTAGTTTGTACTTCTGTGATGACGCAAAAGCCAATTCTATTTGGAACCTTGCAATATCTATTTTTTGTAAATTGAATTGCCGTGATTCTGAATTTTTGATATTATAATTCCGCCTTTTCATTTTTGCTTCATTGGCTTGCCGATGTAAATTCGTTATTACATTATTTGTTATTTGCTGGTGTCATGTTAGTCCCGGAGGTTTTTAACAAGCCCAGTAGTTTGTACTTCGGTGATGACCAAAAAGCCGATTCTATTTGGAACCTTGCAATATCTATTTTTTGTAAATTTTGTTGAAAACTATGGAGTATATCCCTTGTGCAAAACTCTGTCCGTAACTGAATTCTGCTTTACATTTAGATCATATTGGGTATTTGTTCTCTATCAGTTTTTAACACGTTTGATTTTATGGTCTTCCAAACGTTTAAATTTAATCTGCACTGAAGAGACATAGCTTGTTAAAATGCGTATATGCAGAAAAGAAAATCTACACTAACTTCGGTATTAAATTATTTGGTTGGCATTGTTACCATATTTATGAAATCTATTATTATGCCACCAACGACCAATATAAATTGACAGTTACAACAGTCTCGCACAGCATCCAAGCCTGAAACCTAATTATGCCTGTGATCTTGGAAATCGCCATTATTGATACAGTATTTATCAGCGCTGTCATTTATTTTTGCATTCTTTTGAAAATTGTAAAACAATATGTATCTAGACAAAAAGTCAGCTGAAAAATGCAGTATGATTTTCTCAAGAAAACCTGGCAACAAGTACCATAGATCTGCATTTAACTATTTGACAGGTATCAGTCAACGGTGGTAACTTTTTCAGAATTTTTTGCTATAAAACAAAGCAAAACAAAGGGTATTTTGATATGAAATTTCACATTAATTACATAAATGTCATAACTACATTTAACTTAAAAAAACTAACAAATAGAAAACAAAATACCGAAGTTGCTCTGAATTTTGTTTTTGAATATGTGCATTTCGACAACTTATGTCTCTTCAGTGCAGATAAAATCGAAATATTTGGAAGTCTGATAGAGAACAAAAAAATCAATAAGATCTAAATAGAAAACTGAAGGCCAAAATCAGCTAATGACAGAGCTATGCAAGAGGCAGATACTCCTTAGTTTTCAACAAAATATTCTAAACTTTTGATATTGCAAGTTTCCAAATAAAATCGGTTTTCGGACCAGCACCGAAGTACTGGCTACTGGATTGGTGAATACCCTCGGGGACTAACAGTCCACCAGCAGAGGCATCGACAAAAGTGGTAATAAATAACTAAATACCGAAGTTGCTGTGAATTGTGCTTCAGCATATGCGCATTTCGATAACTTATGTCTCTTCAGTGTAGATAAAATCGAAATATTTGGAAGTCCATAAACCAAATTGCGTGTTAAATCTGATAAAGAACACAAACAAATCAAAACGATCTAAATAGAAAAGCCAAAATCAGCTAAGAACAGAGCTATGCAAGAGGGAGAAACTCCTTAGTTTTCAATAAAATGTTCTTAAATTTTCATATTACAAGTTTCCAAATAAAATTGGTTTCCGGGCCAGCTCCAAAGTACTGGCTACTGGGTTGGTGAATACCCTTGGGGACTAACAGTCCACCAGCAGAGGCATCGACCCAGTGGTGATAAATAACAAAATACCGAAAGTGCTGTGAATTTTGTTTCTACATATGCGCATTTCGACAACTTATATCTCTTCAGTGCAGATAAAATCGAAATATATGGAAGTCTATAAACCAAAATACGTGTTAAAACTGATAAGAGAATAAAAAAAAACCAATAAGATCTGAATAGAAAGGCTAAAATCAGCTAAGGACAGAGCTCAGGGAAACAATATGATGAAAAACGAATACGTAGACAAAAACTCAGAAAAGAAAAATCTGAAATAAAGAAAAATCAATACAAAGGCAACATAAATTAATACAACAATGACAGCATGAAAAAGACAAAACAAAGGAAGGAGAACAAGACCATTATGATTGATTGATTGATTGAATGATATGGGGTTTAACGTCAATTTTAGCAGTATTTCAGCTATCTCATGATGGTCAGTTTTAGTGGTGGGGGAAGCCGGAGTGCCCGGAGAGAACCACCGACCATTGGCAGGTGACTGACATACCTTATCACTTACGATTGTAAGTCGAGTGCACCCTTTTTTGTAATGTGAAAGTGGGACGCGAACTCACACCCCAGTGGTGATAGACTACAGTGGTTGTATACTACTTTAATCACTCTACAACCCAGGACCAAGACCATTATGAATTATTAAACCAATGAATGTTTCGTAAAATATAGAATGATATAATTTGCCATATAAACAATTTAAACAGTATGGTTGAAGAGAAGTTTTAAACGGAAAGACATGTCGTTATAGATTAAATTTGAAACCAATTTAATAAAGAATACAGTAATATTCCTCGCAAATTAGTTGTAGCTTTTGTAATATTATGTCATCGAGAAGTCACAATCAAGATATCAACCTGGCATATGGATTTGTTTTAAATAACTAAATACCGAAGTTACTGTGAATTTTATTTCTGCATATGCGCATTTCGACAACTTATGTCTCTTCAGCGCAGATAAAATCTAAACTTTTTAAGTGATTCGTATTAAAGGCTTGCGATGGGCGTTTCCGTGATTACAGGGAAGACAACGCATAATGTGGAAAGCCCGGTTTGAAACATTGTAATAGAGATTTTTCTGATAAACATCAAGCTCAGTGCAATAAAAGACTCTTTTTTGATTCCTCGATAAAAAGGAAGACTTACAAGAGTCCTGCAGGAGGTAAGATATTCCGCCCTTACCTATTTTTCCATTTTCAAAGTAGCAATCACAGTTGTTGTCTTGGTTGTTTTATTCCCACTAGCAGATGTTTTTTATCTTGTTTGGCAATTTGATCTTATCATGATCTTGACAGGCATTCAAGGATAATTAAGGAGTATTTAGATAGTTTACGATAAAACAGGTCCACTTGTTAATTGCGTTCAGGAACAATCAAGACGTATTGAATTTTTTTTTTAAGATTGACAGACTTAACACGTATTGATCGCCCTTGTACGCAGTTATCCTCTTGGATCTTGATTAAATGAACAGGTCTTGATCGTCCTTGAAAGCAATCATCTTGAACCAGTCTTACACAGTCTTAACAAAATTGTGTAAAGCTTGTCAAGATCATGATAAGATCAAAATGGCATAGTTCATGACATATCTGCTAGTGTCAGCAATTTTTTTTATTGACTAAGTTGCACTCGATCTGATTAAGCTGAAATGAAATAGTGCTTAATGAATTTAAAAACTCTAACAATTTTTGAAACTAGTATTTAATATATTACATTTTATTTTTAACAGATGTTATAAAAAAAATCAAATCAAGTTTGATTAACCATAATGCTAATATTTATTCATTCGTCTTCACCGTTAAATGTCAGTATTTTTGGAGGATATGCTTACTCTTCCGGAGCACGTTTTTGCCATGTCTTTTGAATTCGAGTGTGTACATGACTCCTTTGTGCCCTCGATATTCTTCTGCCGTTGTTAATTAGTCATGAGCAAGTATGTTACAGATAACAAATCTCGTGCAGTAAAAGTATGAAAAAAAATGTTTTATATTAATCAGTATGCACAAACCATTGACGTAGTGTTTTTGTCAGTCATTTTATAATTTGTCTTTTCACAGTAAAAAAAAAACCATCCACCAACCAATAGTTAATTATCTGACAAAAATGAATATTTCAACCTAGGGTAATTTCTTAGGGTCCTGCACTATGATGATATATATTTTGCTACATTTGTACAGCATGACCAAATTTTACAGTTTATGGTGCAACTTTGGAATTTTTGTATTTGTACATTGCCTGATAAGCAATTTTCTTCAAGGTATTCCCTAACTTTTTTTAATCACTTTTCCAGTGGCAATCACTTTCCACTTTAATTTCTCTCGGGTAACCTTTTTTTAACTGATTTTCGGTCCTTGTATCTATAGTGGGAATATTGCTCACTGCACGTGAAACTGTATATCATCAATTTTATCAACAAGTGCAAGAGTTCTCTCGATATTTATAAAATTAAAAATTTATAAATTCTTATATGTTTATTGCAATTGTTAAAGAAATATAATGAACAGGATTGCATTACTTTTCCTCATTGATTTCTCGATCAACAAATTTAAAAACAGTTAGCACAAAGAAGTGAAAGCTGATTTTACAATGTACATAAAAAGATGAATATCTTTGTTTATGAACTTGTTCTGATACATGTAATTCTTGCTGATACTGGAATTGTGAAAGGTAGTATTAGATATATATTAATCTTAGTTCATAATTCTATCTACCGATAAGTATCTGTGTTGTTTGTTTGTTTGCTTGTTTGTTTTTGTTGTTTTTTGTTTTTATTTTTTTTAATTTTTTTTCATACTTTATTGACCTGAATTTGTTCAGTGACTCCGTCTGTTGGGTTCGCCGTTTTTTGTGTCTAATTACTCGATAGAGGCAACTCATGTCGGTAAGAGGTAGTCAGGTATATTTACACCGGTGTAGGTAATACGGTATGTGTGTATAAATATGCATTCTAAATATACTTCAATTTGTTCAGTTGCGCATGAATTATCAAATAAATTTGACAGACGCTTCATTAACACTATAGAAGGTCACTTGCGGATAAAACCCCTTTTTGGAGTCGGACTTTGGCCTTATTTTCGCCGTACTGTGGACTTGACCACTTGAATCCGTAGACTCCACGGACTCGAAAGTCAAAGCCTTTTGTGCTTGCACTTCAAATTTCAAAACAATTTAATAAATAAAAATATGGACTCTGGGCTTCATTTTAAATTTTGGGTGTTTGTTTTTTACTCAAAAAAGGAGTTGGGTTATCCTCTATCAGTTGCTTCTCACAAATTTTATCATATAAAACGAAAGCAATCTTTAATATTAAAACCTTGCAGCACTTGCTAGATGTATTATCATTCAGACTAATATTGATTTCTTTTGATTTGCCTTCATTGCCAGTCTTAACGGCTCACCACCTTCGAACGGTTTTCAGGGGCTCCAACCGAGCTGCTGAGCATATCTCCTGCTGATGGTATAGGGAAAGCCATATCTATATTGGGTAGTCCGGTAATAATACAAAAAGCCTTACTGCGAACTGTTGATGTACTCTGTGGAGAAATACTATGCTCTATATGGTATAGACTTCTCTAATATTTTCTAAAGAGGGCAGAAATACTATGCTGTATATGGTATAAACTTCTCTAATATTTTCTAAAGATGGCAGCCTACCGAGGCAGTATAGAAGGCAATAGTTTCCCGTTTCTACGCATTTCTTCTCTTTTTCAATGACAACCAAAACTCTTTGTCCGGATAGTCACTTCCACCTTTTCCTCTTTTTACCTTTCATTTCAATTAGATTGATTAATTTTTCTCGTCCTGATATAAGTGATATATTTCTCATTGGGTAATAAAAAAAATATCGAACGTAGAGATCAAGAGCCGAAGTTCATCCGACAGACATACAAATCAGGTGGAAACCAACGACAAAATTGTCGAACACAATGGTCCTGACTTGGTACAGGCATTTCAAAAGAAATATTTGATTTAACTGGTTTTATGGCTAGTCATACTCCCTATATTGGACATTAAACACTTACCTTATCAATCGAACATGACGGTTCAATTTTTATAGCTTTTTTCTCAGCTTGAAAAGTATGATTTACTGGCACCATGTATCCGATAGATAAGAATCATTGAACTTAATCAAACTTAAGTAGAAAATGAGGTATAATTCGAACATTTCAATTTACAGTTGACAAGGCAATTTCAAAGGAAGTAAAGGAAGTTGATACAGACTTGGTTTTGGTTATATGTATTTTGTTTTGCTTATTCTTGAAGATGGATTTTTCATCAGATTTTTTAATTTATGTCAGATTTTGGAACTCTTCTAATTTTTTTCCAGGCATAAAGAATATTACACACGGACCCCCTTTTTATTTCATGAAAGTCTTCTATTGGCCAAATTAGGACATTTTATAAGTTTTCATAAAAATCTCATAATTTCATAATGTTGTCTTGTATATCATAATGTACAATTTTAGTTTTGTCTTCGTCAGTGATTTTTTGTGCTACCGATTTGTCCTTGTGATTGTTTGAATTCTATAAAGATTTACCAAAGCTTTTCAAAAGTTTACCATGGTACTGTTTGAGGGTTAGAGAAGTAACATGTACCATGAATTTCAATTGGTTTTGTCTAAGGGTTAGAAAATGGGATTAACCAATCCGCTACCAAACAGATTAAAAAAAAATATATGCCTCACTGATAGTGTCGTTAAAGGGCCAGGACATGCTTACCCTTTCAGAGCACCTGATGTCACTCCCTGTTTTCATGGGACTTCACACTGTGAGTGCCTTAGTTCTTAATGTTATCTTTTTATTTCCGTGCATTGTAGCCGTCTCACGTCCTTGTTTTTTCTTTGTTTTTATCTGTTACCGTTTTTGCCATGTCTTCGGACTTCGATTTTTGTAGTCATCGCTTTCCTTGTTCCTTCGGTACTTTACTGTTGTTGTTTCGTACCTTTAAGACAAAAATAGTTCTGGTGTTAAATAAGGGAAAATACAGAGAAATGCATTTCCCGCATTTCTATCTCCTTTAAATGCACACGAACCTATAAATTTCTGTTTACCATTTCAATAAGTCTACAGTTCTCACTTAATTAGAATAGGTTTCAAGAAATCCTTTATATATATAACTTCAGAAGTGAGCCTCCTCAATCTTTGACTTTAAAATAACTACATAATGCAGTTTTCTTTGCAATAGGTGCATTCACCACACAATATCAACACGTAAAAGCAACGGACGATGTTCTCCTTGGACAAAAGGAAGTGTACACTAGCACTATAAGAAGTAAAGTGTCGTGTGCTGTTTACTGCAATCATTTACAATGTAAACTATTTTCATTCCAAATGAAGAATACAAGGTGTAAAGTGTATCTACAACGAGGGTCTGTTCGTAGTATTAGTCCTGAAGAAACATTTTATGGAGAAGGTATAAATATAGTCTCTATCATTGTTTCCAGATTATAACGTATATTTCTCACATCGAGATAGTTAAATTTTCACATTTTGAAGTTCGAGGTTTACCGAGAACTTTAAAATGTGAAAATTTAACTATCGAGATGTGAGAAATTATCGTAATTAACCGGAAAACAATGTTAGAGATTTTTTCTCAATTTATTTGAAGTAATGCGATCTCCGTAGTATCCTGTCTCAAATATGCCACCATTTTGTTGCTATCATTGTTGCTTTGTGTATCAATGCGCCATTAATTGAAAGAGATGTTGAGTATAATATTTTTGAGGAAAATGTCATATTATCAATAAATTGAGTTATCCTAGTCATAAAAATGCAAAAACTATTTCGCTGGACAATGATGCAGGTGTTAATTTCATCAACATCCGGTTGCACAATTTCTAAAAACTGACACTAGACATTTACATGATTGACCAATCGCCAAATGAGATCACATTTCCAAACATGTTGATTATAAATTTAATCTAACACCATTTGTGAAGTATTTATTTTGAACAAGAATTAGAGAAATAGAGTTTCCATAACGAGAACTAGTTGATTATGAAATTTCTCACATCGAGTTAAATAAATTTTGCAAATGTTTGAAAGCGAGGCTTGCCGAGCTTTTACATTCGAAAATTTATTTAACGAGATGTGAGAAATTTCATAATTAACGTGTTTAAGTTGTGGAAACTGTTTCTCTAATGACAGGACGAAAAACACCGAGGATTGTATTCCGAATAAATTTGGCGGGAAATGTCACGAAACTTGTTCTCCTCTCTAGAGAGGAGAACAAATGTTTCCACACCGTCCATGAAACGTGAAAACTAGATAGAAATTAGAGAAATTCTGTTTCACTTCCTTTAGATAATGGAAATTTTAAAATGTCTCCGTTAATTGAAAAACTATATCTCTAAAGGTTTGCATGTAGATAGAGAATGACCATACATAACTGTAAAATAACACTGTTACGATTAAAGAAATGCAAATATCGCTGTGTACATGTGATTTTTCCTTGTGTTTGTAAGACAGGTTAAAAATTCTAAGCGTTGGATTTTTCTATTTTGAGTGCGAATAGACAGGAAAATTCATTCGAAAGTATGACAATTGCGCCCTGTAAATGTTTCCAATTCAAACATAATAGAGATTTCGGAAAAGTTGTTTTTCCTCAAAAGCATCCGATTTGTTAGTTAATAATAACCAAATTTAGAAGTGTACGGTATTTTTACATAGCCATGCAAAATTTTGAGCCAAAATATAGAGTAATGCAGTCAGCAGGATGCAATTCCATTATCTATAGGAAGTAAAACAGAGTTTAAAACATCAAAGTTCATCATAGGTCAACGTCAAATTCAGTGACAAAATTGTTTTAAATTTACAATAAAGGGATGCTAAGTAAATGCACATGAGACAAAGTCTCTGCATAGTGTGGTATTAAAGCTCTGATAATTGTTCTTCATCTTGAAGTCTCCACTAGGTCTTACAAAATGAGCATAAGTTAAGTTCAAAGGATTTGGATTATGAGAACTAAAAGTAATTTTAGAGGAGATCATAGATCCTTAAACGCAGTCTTAAATTCACAAGCTTATGTAGAGTCGTTCGGAATTTAATCTATTATTAGTAAGTCGATGTCGTATGAGATTTTAAAGTCTATGAAAACTGCAAGTTCTGTTTCCGGTTTTTGTCATATACTTGCAGATTTCATACGGGGGTTTACATGTTCATGAGATTTTAAAGTCTACGAGATTTTAAAGTATGCGCCGTACGAAGGAAATATTTCAAAAAATGATTTTTATATAGAATTTAACCTCTATATATGATTTTAGGATCCAATGATTTATTCAGCTGTTAATTTAAGAATTAACATGACAAACCATTAATTAGAAGTTGACGAGATAAGAATTCAGAAGTTGACTGTCATAGTGGGGATCAATTCAGTTTTGCAGTAAATTGAATTTCTATATTGAGACAAAACTTTATTTTTAAAAAGGTGAAAAATGTATGCACTTGTAAACAACCAGTAGGCAGAATCACATCAACAGGGCAACACATTTGCATTTTACTTTGGGAGGGGGTGGGGTGGGGTGGAGGTCAGGGCTTACCCTTTGTAGTAAAAGAATAAGTTCTTATGTGCAGGTAAAATTATGATTATTTCTATAATTCAAATAATTCAACTCAATATTAAATGAATTCGACATTTTTATATTTCCTTGCAACTATTTAATACTCACAGCCATGAAATCTCCGAGCATAGGGTCTGAATGATATTTTAAGACCCAACCTAACCACAGATAGCATAAATGATCAAATTTATTAATCGCAACTATTTTCATAGCCATGAAATCTGCAAGCATAGTGTCAGAATGATATTTTAAGACCCAACCTGACCACAGATAGCTATAAATGATCATAATTATTAATGGTAACTATTTTCACAGCCATGAAATCTGCAAGCATAGGGTCAGAATAATATTTTAGACCCAACCTGACCACAGATAGCCATGAATGATCAAAATTATTAATCGCAACTATTTTCATAGCCATGAAATCTTCAAGCATAGGGTCAGAATGATATTTTAAGACCCAACCTGACCACAGATAGCTATAAATTATAATACTTATTAATGGGAACTATTTTCATAGCCATGTAATCTGCAAGTATTGGGTCTGAATGATATTTTAAGACCTAACTGATCACAGATAGCTATTATAAATGATCATAATTATTAATGGCAACTATTTTCACAGCCATGAAATCTGCAAGCATAGGGTCAGAATAATATTTTAAGACCCAACTTGACCACAGATAGCTATGAATGATCATAATTATTAATCGCAACTATTTTCACAGCCATGAAATCAGCAAGCATAGGGTCAGAATAATATTTTAAGACTCAACCTGAACGGATATAGCCATAAATGATCGTAATTATTAAATGCAACTATTTTCACAGCCATGAAATCAGCAAGCATAGGGTCAGAATGATATTTTAAGAGGAAAACCTGACCACAGATAACCATAAATGATCAAAATTATTAATCGCAACTATTTTCACAGTCGTGAAATCTGCAAGCATACGGTCTGAATAATATTTTAAGACCCAACCTGAACGGATATATCCATAAATGATCGTAATTATTAATTGCAACTATTTTCACAGCCATGAAATCAGCAAGCATAGGGTCAGAATGATATTTTAAGACCCAACTTGACAGAAGATAGCCATAAATGATCATAATTATTAATCTCAACTATTTTCACAGCCATGAATTCTGCAAGAAGATTGAAATATAAGATCATAGTTAATTGCAACTATATCCATCCCCTTGAAATCTTCAGAATGAATTTTTTTGTCCCACCTATCTTACAAATAACAGTATATTTTTAAATTTTTTAATCAAAATTTTACCATTGCTATAAAATTTGCAAGCCTTAAGTAAATCGACCCATATAACAATTGAGGGTCATTATTTTTCATTGCTTGCAACTTTTAACATTGCCAATAAGTTTGAGCCATATTTGACACATTTCCTACAGTAATTGATTTGTTAGTTATAATAACCAGATTATTTTTCTGCCTGTTCTAGGTGACCAAACGGTCATCAGGCCTAGATATCAGGCTTTTGCCCCTAAATTGGAAGGAACTTTGAATATATTTCTTTATGCAATACAATCATTTTCTTTTTAGTTTTTAAATTTTAAATATTTGAATCCTGTAATTCATTTCCCAGGCGTTTCCCTCAAAATTAATAATCTCGCTTCACGCTGAATCGACATGAGACTAATATAATCATATAACTAAATAGTCCCAGGCTGAATCAAAAGACTCAAAATGAAGGATGTTTCAAACAAACCCATATTGATAAAGTATCTATAGAAACACAAAAGTTCTATAAGCATATAAATGACCTTAATGCACTTTTTACTTTAATGATGAAATCACGACTGACAACCTCGATGTACTTTCAGCTTCGCTAGAGTACAATCATTTACAAATATAATTTAATCTGGAAGAAAATTAAGACCAATCGTGCTTATTGTGATTAAGAAAATGTAATGGTTCGCAAAATAATATGAGATGTCACGTTGCAGTTTGAATAAATAATTGATTTCCCGCACATTTTGCAATTCCGGAAGTTGCAATTCTCATGCCGGAAGAGAACACAGCAAAAACCGCAACCGGAACTTGAAGTTTTCATAGACTTTAAAATCTCATACGACATTGGCTACGTTTACATAACATTAAAATCTTCCATTTTTTTTTATTCTCATAAAAGCTGAAATTAATAACTAAATACCAAATTTACTGTGAATTTACTTTCTGCCTGTGTGCATTTCGACAACTTAATCTAATTGTTTGGAAGACCATCAACTCAAAGATGTTTAAAAGCTGATAGGGAACAAGTAACCAATATAATCTAAATGTAAAGCCAAATTCAGCTAAGGACAGAGCTTTGCATGAGGGAAATACTCCTTAATTTTGAACACATTTTCAAAAATTAAGACGTTGTAAGGTTTCAAAAATAATCGGCTTTCGGGTCAGCCCCGAATTAATGACTACTGAGCGGGTGAATACTCTCGGGGACTAGCAGTCCAACAGCAGTGGCATCGACCCAGTGGTAACAAGTGTGTGGACCCAATACAGTTCTGGACACAGTACAAATGTGGACACAATACAAGTATGGACAAAATGAAATACCTCCCCCCTTTTTTCTGAAAATATTAAAGACGAATTATCTCCCCTTCAAAATTTTGGACAGCAACCATATTATTACTTCATGCAAATCTTCAGCTGGTGTAGTAAAACTGTGCAACATTTCTTAAAAATCCAAGCAGTGGTTTAGGAAAACATGTGCTGACAAGGATCACCCCTCCCCCTTTACACAGAAAATATTCAAAGAAAAATTATCTCCCCTTCAAAATTTCAGACAGCAACCATATTAATTCATGTACATCTTCAGGTGGAGAACTAAAATTGTGTAACATTTCATAAAAATCCAAGCAGCCGCTTAAAAGAACATGCGCTGACAAAGTTCGTCCAACGCCCTTCTTCCAGAAAATATTTAAAGACGAATTATGTCCCCTTCAAAATTTCGGACACCAATTATATAATTTCATGCACATCTTCAGATGATGTACTACAACTGTGTAACATTTCATCAAAATCCAAGCAGCCGTTTAGGAGAACATGCGCTGACAAGGTACATGGAAGGACAGACAGACAGACAGATGGACAGACGGACGGACAGGGTGATTCCTATAACCCCCCCCCCTAATTTTTGCGGGGGTATAAAAACAATATATTTTCACTACTGACTTCACAGTAGTATCGTTAATGAACAGATATGGCACAATGATATGAATAAAGTATAAATCCCCATAAAACTGCACAAAACTCTCGTTTAGGCCTTTTCAAAAAATTATTTGGTCCGCTCTTCAGCTTTGGTATTTAAATACAATGAAACAGTTCAGGTTATCAACCAAACTCGATAAGTGTTGTTCATACTGAACACAGTTCATAACACTGTTCATATTATATTTATTGGTCATTGTTTACTGTGACACTACACTAAGTTTGTTAGGATTAAAATGTATTTAGTGATTAAGTTGTGTTTTGGTAGCCAACCGTACAAGTGATAACAGGAAGCGGAGAGTGTCTGTATCTCCATTTGATTGGAGAGTTCCAATCAAGGAAAAGATAACTACTTTTTTTGAAAATGGCTATAATTAATCGATTCTAATTAACATTCAATAATACAGTCTTTCATGTCCAACAACACAATGGATTAAACTTGTTACGAAAAAAGTTCCGAAAATTGTTTTAATTTTCTTCAATTTCGGCATTCATGACATTCTTATTGATATTCATCATGGTCAATGGAATGCACCTTCCATATTTTGTCCCGTATGGTGTCACCACTGCACTATCAAGTTTTGTTTTGTGACGTCGTGATATCGGGAAAAATCACGCACCAAGAACAATATTTGAACATGCGTAAAATACCAGTTTTCCCGCGAACTACCTGATAGTGCAGCAGCGACACCAATCGGGAAAAGCATGATGGTGAATTCCATTAGTTAAACTTTAATGTACCATCATTGTCATCTTGAGTTGTTTTTTTTTTCATCCAAAATCATACTTGACAGGAGCTTATGGGAAATTAAAATTTCACGTCCAAAATTAAATAACAGACTGATACAATTGATTAATGTGCCGAAATTTAGATACTGTAAACGTGACAATTTTTGCAGGATATTAACTTATTTTTTTTTTTTTTTTTTTTTTTTTTTTTTTGGTTGGATAAAAGATTCGCGAAGGGGGTAATTTTTGCGCTAAAAGTCTTTTATTTTCCTAAATGTCATTGCTTTTACCTATGACACCTCGAAACCAAACTATTCGCGTGAGAAATTTTTGCAGGTTGTTCTTGATTCTTCATCACAAGAACGTTGTACAGTTGTAACAGAGCTTATATATAAGAAGGTTCAAATTAGATTATATTTTCCATTTGTTAAGATACAGACCGAGTCTAGGAGTAAACGTTAGTATTACTATATCCGTTAATCTCTATGAATGAATGAATTTGTATCGGGGTCAAAATGTTGCAAAGGTCAGAAACTCTTTTCAGTTGCGTTTCTAAAAAAAAAACAAAAAAAAAAACATTTCGTTTTGTGTGCCTTGGCACATATTTTAAACATAAATTTACAACCATATAATTGTTCAACAACGATGTGTAGACGTCCAAAATAGTAACAGAAGTGTTAAAGAGACTTCCACTCTCCCATAGCCCTCTCTTTTAACTGGAAAATCCTATAATCGTTGTACCATTCAGTGAAGCAGTTTGTACAAGATGAGAATGGTAAAGTGTTAATACGCAGTACCTTTGAATAAAAGTGGCATCCGATGCAAGATCACTTACAGGCACACCCATTTTAAAATGTTTGTCAAAAAACATAATTCGGCCTAGTATTTAAATTATCTTTCCTATTGATTGACGAATTTGTTTTAAAAAATCCTAAATATTCGTGTATTTTGAGAAGAGAATGCCATTTATTTCAGATTTAATCATGTTTTGCTTTATTTCAGAAGCTGGCGCCGGTTTCTCTTTTAGTGTGACGTTGAATGTTTGGTACAAATTTTTCAGTTTATCACTATATGCACAGGAAACATTCAAGTTTTGTGAAAACTACAATGTCCGTGTTATCTACGTCGACTCTCCACACAGGCAACAATTTTTAGAAACTGTGTTAAGAGGAAGTAAGTTTTTCAACCAAAGTTGTTTTTGATTAATAATCCCCCCAAAATTGAATCTATTATAAATATGTAAGACTAAAGAGCAATGAATTAATTTGAGGTGAAATTATTATGTTACAGTATAATTTTTAAGCCATATTCACAGATATTGCATCAGTCATTTTGTACTTTTGAGTACTCTCGGACAAAATAATATGAATTCAATTGTATATCGTTTTAACAAACTAAAGACATACTCTACCATTGGCATAATTTAAATGTGCAACAACAACACAATTTTTATAAACAGTTTAATACCAAATACGAACACTGCAAATATTGAGACAGGCAACATGGAAAACATGTTTTGTAAGTTAAACATTCCAGTGAACCATAATATAAAATTATCGAATAGAGACTATATATTTTTTCATATCTTTGCTGCCAGTTCATAGGTGCATTAAAACTATGGCTATCAAGAGCTCGCCAGAAACAAACGAACGACTTATTGTCAGCAGCAATTTTTAGATAAAGAAGGGAAGCGGGGAAAATGTGAAAGAGACAACGACCCAAAGGAGAGTAGTAACAAATACAAACCACCATAAGATCTTCAATGAACGGTGAGGAAACCCCACACCCAACGGCAGGTCGGATTCGAGTAATCAAGTTCAGCGAAATAACCATTATCCAAGACTCCTATAGACATTAAAGTAAACTAACTAGAAAACAGACAAGACACATTGGCTTAATGAATTTCCTGACTTAGGACAGGCGCAAACCTGCTCCAGCGGGGTTAAACTAGTTTTATTGGGCCCAAATCTTCCCCCTAAAGCCAATGTGATAAATCAAAAAAAGAATCGTAACAACAGTAAAATTTAGTTGTCAATTATGAAATATGAAACTGAAAGAACTAAATATACGGACAAAAAACATGAAATCACAACAGACTACTAGCAGTTAACTGACATGCCAGCTCCAAACTCATTACTTAGTTTATATTTAACAGTTCAGTTAACTACTTTCCCCACAGTCATAGTTTACTTACATACTTTATTCGTATTTTTGTGAATTTTAACTGTTTTTGTTTTCGTTTCAAATTCCTTGAGTTTTATTAATTTCTGGTATTTTGTTCATACATTTATAAAAGAATCCGACACTGGTTTCTGAGTTATTTTAAACATTCATGTAGCTGTATATTTAAGTATTCTTGTTATGTCACTTATTATGATTATTTTTAATGAAATATCTTAACATCAACTAATAATGCGTTCCCTTTACAGAGAGTGGATTTTTCACGATTGATGGTAATGACTACGACAAAGATAACGTTTTCACCCATAGTAATGGTGTCCAAATGACATACTTAAACTTCAAAAGTACAGAGCCAAGTAGGTTTCCTGAGGGTGAGGACTGTCTTGCTATGGCTGCAAAAGACAACTTCAAGTGGCATGATGTAGCCTGTGGACAATGGCTAAATATGAGTGGTGTTGTCTGTGAAATTATGCCATGACTAAGAACTTATCGTTTGTTTAGTATCTGAATTTTCAGTATGTAGTGATTTGTATAAGTTATGTTTCTGTATCATTTCATCGGGCAAATTGATATCAAGAGGCATTAAACCTTACTGCCCCTGTCCCTACATCATACTTGTCTCTTTGACACATTCCCCGTTTCCCTTCTTTTTTGTTTTCAGTGGTGACTTTCATCTACAAGCTAGGTGTAGCGTTGTATATATGGTGATGCCATCACTTCTACAAATGGAATAATATTGCTACTGAGTTTTGCAAAAATTTCCAAGAATTTATGGTTGATAAATACTGGTTTCATAACTCTTTCAGTACAGTTTAAAAATTGTGTTCATGGACCTGAGTCATCTGTGCGTTTAAATGATAGAGACATTCGGTGCAATTAAAGAGATATATCATGAAAGTCGAGGTATTAGCAAATAAGTAAGTCTTGGGTCTAAGTTTCCCTCACCTTTCAAGCTCCGGGAAGTTTTCCACCCTGCGACTTGTATCTTTTGCAAATACCGCTCCTTATCATGATATATCTGTCCAATATTACCACTCTGCAAAGGTATCAAATATTTAAGAAAAATTTAAACGTAATGTGAACTTAAGCCTTTAGATACTACAGACAATACATGTCAATTCAGACAGAAAGAGGTTGCAATGGAGAAAATTTATATTGCATTTGTTATACTTCCGGATCTTAAGTATGTCAATGGCACAAGTATTTGTATACAAAGTAAGTAGATTCTATTTTATTGAATTGGAGTCTTTTCCTTTGGAATGCTTTGAACCATAAATATGAAGCTTTGGAGACAAATTTGTTATTATATTTTTTTTTCGTTGTAATAAAATCATACATTATCGACAAATCAATGACAAAATTACTGAGTCACATGAACACAAAGACACACAACGAGGAATTAGATTCCCAAGCCAAAACAGACAGAGACTAAATATGACATAAAATTTATATTGAAACGTACTCGATACTGATTTGTCCAAACACATTTTGTGTTGTCTATATACAATCTTAAATCTCATACAAATGCTACTCGAGTCCATTTGAAAAATTGATATTGAATAATAAGATGATAACTTATGCAGAAAACAAATTCACAGTAACTTCGGTATTTAGTTATTTATAACCGTAAAATGTTTTCCAGCTTGCTCGAAACCAATCTATCTGAAAGCATTAGGTAGTTTGAGCCTAATAAAAATATCACAAAGAATTTTTTTTTATTTTAAGCTATTTTTTATATTTCAAAAATGAAATAAAAATTATATGTCACCGATCATCTTTACTTGAAATAAAAATGAAATAAAAATGATATGTCACCGGTCATCTTTACCTGATATAAGGGTCCGAACATCAGGCCAAAGTCAGTATTGATCAGCAATATTAACAAGGAATATATAGGGAACTGTGTGAACTTGCTCATAATTTAGCTTTCATATGAAATAAATATCAAATAGATTTTTTTTATTTTTTTTTTTTCTTGATATTTCAGAAATATACTTTTCAGCTATATGTTGAGTTAAAAAGTCAACATGTCGCCGTTTGATTATAAGGGATATCTATAATTGTTAACAAAATAGTCAATATTTACGGGAAATGGGAGCTATTTCTCGGGAAAGTGAATGTCAATCTATTATGATGTCACAATGAAAAGGTCAATAAAGGAATATTCCGGTTTGAAAATCAAGTCAATTCCGCATCCGACTCGTGTTTCGCAAATTAGCCAATCGCACGCGTCGTGTTTTAGTGTCGATCTACCTTAAAATATCTAAATGGAATGAAAATATTGTTCAAATACCTAAAGAGTATCCCTTTGTCCTAAGCTGATGTCGGCTTTCCTTTTTAGATCATGTTTTTAATTTGTCCTCTATCAGCTTTTACACAATGAACGCATCACCATGTAACCCTGTTGAGACCCTGGTTTACAATCAGCGTCAATTACTCCAAGAAAGATCAAAATGGTTTTACAAATCGGAAACATGGTTTATGTATGTAAATAAATAAAAGTGACAACAAAAGTCCGAATCGATTAAAGGAAGAGACCAGTAAGGAAAATCCGTATAACATTCGACTGAATCAGGGAAACATAATCCGACACAGAACATTTTTGGCAAGCCGTCATATTCCTCACTAGGAACGGGCATTTTATAAATAAAATGGTGGGTTAAACCATGTTTAATGATGCATCAACCTCCCGCTTATATGAGGACTAACTATAGCTTCTGTGTGCCCAGATTGTGTTAAATGTCAAAGCCATAATATAATCAAGGGGCACTACACTATTTCAGTACGCCAATGTATGACAGACCTCGAAAATAGTACTATAAAATAGTGCCTTTTAATTTGTAGTGACTCCAGCCAATTGATACATGTTATAATCAGCAAGATCATAGAATATTTCTAAGTGAATGACGGAGAGCAAAGAACAGTTGAAAAAACATGATTAAGTTGCGTAACAAGCTCGAACGGATCGAATGAAATACAACCAAATACCGAAAATTCTCTGTTGCGACTATGTACAAAATTAACCGGAACGTTTCAATTCAATTTTATTTTCTTATTTGACATACAACATATGCTTGTAAATAGGCAGTAATTGTACCACATTATTTAATTTGATATGTCTAATATGATTTCTTGTATAAGTGATTTTTTTAACCAAAAATTTGCTACATGCAAAATTTAATAATTTCATATTTCGATGTATGCTAGTTTTGTTCACTCATTAACCCATATTTCACTGGTTTTCACATCTAATTTATCCGAGTCAAGTGGTTATTTGATACACCTTCAACTTTGAATTTTTAGCTTCTTTGTATTAAGTGACATACAACAATTACTTAAAACCAGAATAAATTACTTAGTAAACGTGATTATGTCATGGTTAAAACTTCTTATCCTAAAATTTTCCTTGATTAGTTGCAGCAATCCTACTGCTTCATCATACAGCGTATGTGTATCTTAACTGAAACGATATGCTATATCAAGTGATGTTTATAGCAAACCCCAAAATTACTTCTTCCGGAAAATGATGAAAAATTTGTAAGAAATTTACGCTTGAAAATCCATGGTCGAAATCACGACCAAAAAAAAAATAAACAACTGACACCATTCTTAGTGCAGAAGACTGAAACTAACATTAATTTGTCTATTCTTAAAAGCCCCGTATGTTAATTCATGTTATCCCTGAAAATATGTAAATTAGATTGTAATTCGAAAACGTTTCTCGCAAAAAAAAAAAAAAAAAAAAAAAAAAAAAAAAACCTTCTTAGAATTATAACGTTAACGTTTTTTGTTTGAAACGTCACATTTTTTCGTTAAAAATGTATCATCTGAATTCAATATATTATCAGACTTACAACATGAAGAACAACAATAAAAGCGTTGTTCCTTTGCTTGTTTTTACCATGTATTTGTAGAGACTTTGTCTCATGTACATTTACTCCATATTCTTTCATTCACCATTTACGACTGGAGCTTGTCTCTCCTGCATTGAAGAGTCCGTAAAAAGATTCCCCGTGCGAGAGATGTATGTTCTCTATATATTTCAGTTATGGTATGATATCATACTTTCAAATTTTGGCCTTTATTTTTGTAATTTTGAAATGAAATTCTGACCACCATTTAAAATGCCCACATCTCACTATTATATAATGCCAAGTTTTCTTACAATCGATATGATGAGTGCCCTGTGTTTGTCTTTATGTTGTAATCGTCCACTAGCTTAAGACTCTAGTGCTTTTGTTGGGAAACGGATGAGAGTGATTGTAAGAGCACTTTGCCAGTTTAATTAATGTTTGTTGACAACCCCACATCCATGAGCAGGAAAGACATGGATGTATCTTTGTTCGACAATTAGCAAAGAATTCCGCTCAAACCGGTGCTAGGGCCAGTCTTGGACTGACTATAAGGTATGAGCAAAGCTCATTATTGAAGGCCTCGTGGTGACTTCAAGATGAAGAACAACAATAAAAGCGTTGTTATTTTGCTTGTTTTTACCATGTATTTGTAGAGACTTTGTCTCATGTACATTTACTCCATATACTTTTATTCACCATTTACAGATCTTATTTGACTTTTCTGATATTCTTTAGTGTTGTTTTTTTTGCATGAGATTTAAAGTACTTGCAGCAGTATTTCTGATCAAGTGTTACCTATCGTATCACTTAAATTCGAATGAAAATTTTTGACTAACAAGTCTAGTTGCGAAATCACAACAAGGGGGTGATAGGCTACAGGAATTGATAAGGTGAACTAACTACCTTCACCAAGAGGTCAACTGGTCACTTACATTTCTTATATGACGCTGATGCATGGATAGTGTAGGACGCATACGATTCCATATGAATATGAACACGTTGATCATGTCGTTTAGAAATTAAAAAAAAACCGAAGTTACTGTAAACTTAATTTCTGCATATGCGCATTTCGACACCTTATGTCTCTCAAGTGCAGCTAAAATCAAAAGATTTGGAAATCCATATACCGAAACATTGTGTAAAATCTGATAGAGAACAAATTACCCATAGAATCTAAATAGGAAAGCCAAAATCAGCCAAGGGAAGAGCTATGCAAGAGGGAGATACTCCTTAATTTTGGACATTTTCTTTGGCAATTTTTCAAATAATATCGGTTTTCAGGCCAGCACCGAAGTGCTGGCTACTGGGTTGGTGAATACCCTCGGGGACTATACCTTACGATATGTTAAATTAATACTTTTCATTTTTGTATTTTATTGCCCTGAATGGTGAAAGAATACATATACTGTTTTAATACATCGGCAAACGAATACCGAAGCAAGAACGAGGAAAGGGGAAATTCTAAAAATCATAAATCCAAAATCACAGCAATTCACAGCAACACGAATTGAGACAGTATGACAAAGACAAAACAAATAAACAAAAATAAACAAGAACGATACAAAACTAAAGCACTAGTAGTGTGAACCCCTATAAAAACTGAGGTATCATCAGGTGCCCCGGAAGGGTAAGCATCATATGCTCAACATGTGGCACCCGTCACACTTCCAGTGAAAAGTCCGGTTTTGTCACAGTCGGTGTTAGTCAGTCCGGTAACAAACTCTGGATCTACCCAAAGATATTTGTTCTCAATTGTGAAACAGAAACATTGTAATGGTCAGTCAAATCGTGGTGACGACCGTAAAACTTCTGTAAGGACAATTGCAACAGTTACTGAACATACCCTTGAAACAGTAATTTTGCTCTGTTGACAAAATCGCTGTACAAACTACAGGCACGGCAATAGCGAATGAGTTGTGAAATGTACACGCCATATGCCGGAGAAGTGGGAATATTACTGCTCAAATACGGGAAGTTCACTATTGGAAATTCGAAATCATCACGCTTGTCGTAAAGTTTTGTTTTCAGACGTCCAGAGTTGTCAATGTAGAGGTATAGGTCCAGGTATGATGCTGATGATGGTCTATTAGTGGTCTCTTTGATTTCGAGTTCATTTGGGTATATAAGATGAAGTTTATCCTTAAACTGAGGATTGTTCAATGAAAGAACATCATCTATATAACGGAAACTGGATTTAAAGGATTTGGCTAGCTTATTGTCTTTTTTCTGAACTAGCCCTTGTATGAACCTGGCTTCATACGAATAAAGAAACAAATCTGCTAAAAGTGGCGCACAATTAGTCCCCATAGGTATTCCTATATAACTGAATTCAAATAAATCATGTTCTAATGTATAGGAGACTGTTTATGTCCTATTACTTTTACGCTTTGATATTTTTCCTAGCTTATTATACTGTGTATTTTGAATCGCTCCTAAACAGAAACACTCACATGTCAAAGATGTTTGTCATCCACGTTTACTTTGTTTTTCTCCTGACTCTTGAGACTGACAAAACATTGCGCACAAGTATTTACTAGTACGTTTTAACATTAATAAAACAAAAACGAAACCTGAAACTTTCTCACGTTCTCATTCATTGAAAGCTACATTTTTGAAAGATGCTAACTTTAGCTTCAGCTAAATTGTGCAAGTATTGTCGATGATGTACTAATAATGTTTTATGGTTAAACATAAAGCAGACATTGCACGTTTCACTGTTGATTCATTACGCGAAAGCTGGCACCAATCATGCAGACTTTGTCCATAAGCATAGGTATCTCCGTGGCTGCCTTATTCACAATGGCTAAAACATCTTTTGATTATATAAAAATTATTCGATAGATATCAGTCTCTGGTTGAAACATTTAAAGTTCCAAACTGTAATTCAAGATTCATTTTTTTTTACTCAGTAATGTGATGGATATTCCTTTTCACAGTAAAATACCTTTCAATAGCAAGTGCTGTTGGGTTCTACCCGACACTACCGTAATGAAAGGGGAGGTTTGGGGCGCCGCAAAACCGATTGTAAGCAGTGTTATATTGGAATGCCTGTAAAATGGCAGGACTACTATGGTTTAAATTTGTTCCGGTTGTTTTACTCCTGCTTCGTTGTTTGTCTTTTAATTTCGTCTTTTGACAATCTGTTCGGTAATTTTGTTATTACCGTCATTGTATCGGGTAATACACCTCTGCAAAAATAAAAAAAAAGTTATATTTATTTATCATATATTTAGTTAGTATTACATAAGTTTTGAATATATGATACACAAAGTTATGTTAATCCTATATCACTATTGATGACGTCAACCCCGTATCGCATTCCCTGTATCGCGTGGAAAAATCCGTATTGCATACCCCGTATAACAGCCCTATTCGGAACATACATCATAAGTCGGAAAACCTCATGTGACACCGGTTCAGCCGACAGCGGCATCTGTGAGGTTAAGAAACTTAAAAGTTAAAAGGATTA
>MJUU01047695.1:20806-33384 GCA_002080025.1 Modiolus philippinarum | reverse complement strand
CAAAAACTTGATGAATTTTAGCATTAAAAAGATATGAAAAGTAAAATTTTTAGTCGACGGTTTATACTAACTCTTTAAAAATGTCAAAAAAGTTAAGTGTTTTGAAAATTTTACTTTATTATATCCTTGCGAAGAAGTTTGATATGTTGCGAAATACAAAAATCACCAAATTTAGCAAAGAAAAGGTATGAAAAGTAAGATTTTGAAACAGCGGTTTAAACTAAGTCTATAAAAATGACCAAAAAAAAAAAATTCAGTGTTTTGAAAATTTAACATCATAATATCCTTTCGAAGTATAAACCGTCGACTAAAAACTTTACTTTTCATATCTTTTTAATGCTAAAATTCATCAGGTTTTTGCTTCACGAATTATAAAACTCCTTCGAAAGGATATCATGATGTTAAATTTTCAAAACACTGAATTTTTTTGTCATTTTTATAGACTTAGCTTAAACTATGTTTCAAAATCTTACTTTTCATACCTTTTAATGCTAAATTTGATAATTTTTGTATTTCGCAACATATCAAACTTCTTCGCAAGGATAAAATGAAGTAAAATTTTCAAAACACTTAACTTTTTTGACATTTTTAAAGAGTTCGTATAAACCATCGACTAAAAAGTTTACTTTTCATATCTTTTTAATGATAAAATTCATCAAGTTTTGGTTTGCGAATTATAAAACTCCTTCCAAAGGATACTATGGTGTAAAATTTTCAAAACACTGAATTGTTTTTTTAATTTTAAAGACTGAGTTTGAACCACTGATTAAAAAATCTAACTATTCTGTCTATTCTATGCTAAATTTCATGATTTTTTTATTTCGTAACATATCAAACTCTTTCGAAAGCATATCATGAAGTAAAATTTTCAAACACTTTATTGTTTTTGTCATTTTTATAGAGTAAGTTTAAACCTTAAACTTAAAATTATACTTTTCATTCCTCTTAAATGCTAAAATTCATGAAATTTTTAACTTCCAAATTATAAAACTCCTTGGAAAGGATATGATGAAGAAAAAGTTTTAAATTACTGAATTGTTTTGATCATTTATAAGACCGAGTTTTTGTTTTTTTTTACTGCTTATCAAATTATTTATTTCTCAAAATCTCATGATTTTTTTTATTTCGAAACACAGTACACATCAAGTTATATGAAAATAAAAATCTTTGCTCTATAGATTAGTTAAATTGAATATTCTTTTTAAACTAAGTCTAAAACGGCGATATTTCACAACTTTTAACTGGTGAAGGTGAATACAGACAGTCGAGATCGAATCCTCTCAGGACTCGCGAATCTGATATCTATTTGCACCTAAATATGTCACAGGTACAACTCTATTTGATAATTAATTTATAATATCAAAATATATAAAATAAATAAAAGATACGAAATTTGAATAAAAAAGAGAGAAATATAAGCGATAAACAGAAAAAAACCGATTTTGATTGGTATAATTAAACCCTGAATACCGTTTTCCGTTTCTGATTGGACGAACGTTAAAAATCAAATAGCGATTTCCGTTTCTCGTTTCTCATTGGCTAAAACATTGAATAGCGTTTTCGCTTTAAACACCTGCAGTCGTTCCTTCATTTGTTACGAGAAAAGCATAATTTGCATCGACGTGTGCCCTTGCTAGGGAAATCACGGAAATTTGTTAGAACAGTTTGATGCAACAAAAGTCAGCTGATATTAGCAATTATAGACGTTAATATATGTTAACATTTAGCACGGTTAAATTGTATATAATACTTTATAACGTTATGAATAGAGCTTGACAACAGCTTAAACACGTAGACATGATAGGGTATCTTTGCTCAACGTTGTAAATATACCCCCCCCCCATTTATTTCCAAAAATAAAATAAATAAATACATGAAAGAAAAACATGTCGTCCGACCTTGGCGTGGTTGATAGACTTAGTCCAATACCAGGAAACCTGATTTTCTGTATTTTCGTCTGTCCGTTTAGCCTTTTCATCATTTCTGTAGAATGTGTCCATCTTTCATCTTATTATCTAGTTAGATACATGCCATTTCTTTACTTGATTTCTTTTCACAAATTTTGAACATATAGCATTCTTTGATATTTTAATGCTAAAAATGTATTTCCGTTTAAAAATGCATAGAATAATGACGTCAGCCGTCCGATTGTATAAAATACCCATTTGCTCACAAAATATGCTAGGAAATGACGTCATCACCCACTGAGTAAATTTTTTTTTTATCATTTTAACAATGGCTCACACTTTCCTCTTGTGAAGTTAAACATTTTTGTCACATTTTACTTCCAAATATTTTCCCAAACAGCGATTTATGCCTAAAAGAAGCAAAAACTGAAAAAAATGAAATTTGACCTTTGACCCCAGTTTTTGAGAATACGTACCACATTTCGCTTTTACGACCGGTAAAATCTTATAGTATAAGTCATCAGCTTTCTTTTGATATGCAATTTGCCTGCATGTCACATGGGTGCATTAAAATTCAAAATTAGTCGATAAATTTACCCGACTATTACATAAAAGCTATAAAGCTCTGCACAATTTACATGGTCTTAATGTTTCCACTGTGTTTCCTTGGAACGTACATGTGCAGGAAATTACATATGCATAGTGCAGGAAGTATTATAAAGTTGTGATATTGAAGATTCAGAAAAAAATGCACATATATGTAGTGCTATTCTCTGTGTAAGATATGCCTGGTTCTGACAGTTTAGGATGTAACAAAGGGGATGACGTATCAAACGGATGAACAGACAGATGAACAAGAAACGAAATATCATGATGCATGTGTGTCGATTTCTCTTACATGTAGGTATGATCGAAGCAAGAATTGAACCCTTTAGTTCTTTTTTTCATTTGGGCAACACAGTTATAATTAAGAAAAGAGTTTTTATTGTAAGTGAATAAACCTTTATAAAGCTTAAATCTCAGAAAATAACCATCAATAAGGGACTTTCGAGTCTTGATTGATATCGGTAAAGTTATTTCAATACACACAAAACAACACGTAAATAATGCCAGTACTTATTACTTTTTAGCTGTTGAGTTGAGTGTACAAATCTATTTTGTAGCGCTCTTAGTTGTTTTTTCCATCAATTTAAAATCTAGTAAAACGATTGTTATATGAAGAATATCAGAGTACACTTCTAATATATAGTAAGATGGTATTTAGGAGGTATGCCAGTATTTATTTATTCAAAAAGTCAGGAATAAAGTCTAATCCCAGCTTACTGGTACTTGAGAGTAGTAACGCGTTACCCTAGAACACTTTTGTCGAAGACCCCCGTAGTGCATTCTTTGTAAAATATTTTGTTGGTACCTCATTTTTTCGTGATTTTGATCATTTTCGTGACGTCACAATAAAGTTGACCTTTGACCCCCGGTTGTTATTAAAAATAGAATTCAATCCCGACCATACCCTCACCCTAACCCTAACCTTAATCACTAACCCGAAACAATTTTTCTCACCCTAATTCTAATCCTAGCCCTAATTCTAACCCTAACCTATTATTGTAGTACTTTTTAGTCTAGTATTCCGTTAGTATTAGAGCTATTTCCCCTTTCTCATAACCTATAACTCTAACCTTTAGCTGTACTGTTGTTAGATAATCGGGACATAGTGACTGATATACTAACTCTAACCCATCCAACCCTAACGAAATCCTTAGGGTGTCTTCTATCAGGACCGCGTTCATCTCCCTTTTTCATAATCCTAGCCCAAGTTGCTAGGACAACGCTATATGATTGTAATTTTTCTAATATTTTCCCTTTCCCGTAATGCTGACCTAAGTTACTATGATTATTATATGTTATTCTAGTATGTTCTTATTATTAGAGTTATTTTCCTTTACCCAACTGTTTATTGTAGTATTTTGTATACCCGTTTGGTTTGTATCGAACCCTATCCAAGTCCTATTCCATACACTAATTATTTAACCCTGATCCTGGCCCTAATGCTAATCTTAACCCTAACCCTAACCGTTAAGGTACGCTCTATACCTCTATGCATGCAGAGTTATTTCCCCTTTTAATGTAATATTTCTTTATTATTAGAGTTATTTCCCTTTGTATATATTACAATACAATAATTAAAATCCATAAGGTCTTGTACTGTAGTCCTCCATCACCACTTGTTTATCAAATACAACTCTGTAGTCTTTGTTCTGGTTGACAGTGAGTACTAGTAGTTTGAAATTGTCTCGAATGATTTTAAAGTCATCTCTCATCGTTCTGACATCGTTTTTATCGTGAATGACCATATCCTTGCTCATATCAAAGTTGATTGTCTGATTGTTTTTGAAATTCAGTGTCAATCCTTTTACTTTATATACAGCCTTTATTTCATTTTCTCCTGACATATTATAACCATAATTTTTGGGTCCAACAGTTACAAACTCGGAAATCTGGTTTCCAGCCACTTCATCTTTAAGATCTCCTAAATAGTCTCCAAGTTCTGGTTTCCATTCTCCAGGTATCGACGAAAAAAACGATTGAATCTGTGTCAGCATACAGAACCCGAGTGTTCAGTTTTTCTAAATAACTGTAGAATTTCAGTCGGGCATGAGCAGTCGTATATGCTGCAATGATCACATTGGTTCGTCCAGTTTCTTCGATAAATTCATCTTTGAATTGATATATAATACTAGTCATGGTTTCACTGACGGAATGTATACCCATGACTACAATTTTGTCACTAGTTAAATATATCCAAGTACTCTTTCATTTTGCTGCAATATTCCACTTTGAGCATGTTTGATCGTTGTCCAAATTTCCCCCCAGAAGCTCTTTAACATCAGTTTTGCTAAGGCACTCAATCCGGGGTTCTTCTTGATGTTCTCGTATGTTAGGTGAATTCCCTCTTTCTCATGGTATTACTCCCCTTTGGGTCGTTGTCTCTTTGACACATTCCCCGTTTCCCTTCTTTTTTCTATCTGATGTGTGTCCATTTATCGTTCTCGGTGTGGCACCAATCTGGCCAACCAATGGCTTCCTGTTTCATTTTTAGAAACGTATTAATATATTCTGTAAAGAGTCCTCCTTTTTTGTATTTGTATCATATTGTTCCATGGTTTCAAAATGGCAGACTTCGTAGATGCTATTGATCCGATATCCCTTTTCTAATGCTTTCTTCAATTCATCCGTCACCCACGTTCCTGTCAGTGCTCTTTCGTCATCTGTATGTTGACATGGTGTTTGTTGATTGGTTTCAGCACAAGTTTGACACTTTTTTGTTGATTTTAGCTGGTACCGGAATGTAAAGTCCTATGGGTGGCAATACTTTACATTTGATTAATCCTTCATATTTCTGTATATCGTCGAATTGTTCAGTGATGATGTGTGGATGTCCCAAGGGTATCTTTCCAATTTTATTGAAGAACGGATATAACGAAGTCATATCGTAATAATCGATGTATCCACCATTAGATGTATCTTTGTACAGCGTAAACGCTTCCGTTCTCCCACCATAAAAAGGATCTCTTGGTTCTAGAGGATTCACGTATTTCAAGGATTCAGTTTGGATACGTCTGAATGTCTTTTTCGAACACATTCCCATTTTTCTGCATAAGTATATGCTTGCTGTTCGATGTATCGTTTCTTTTTCAATGTGCGTTGATGTAATTCTTCCATAGTCATATTATTCACTGGGTTGACAGTAGCAGCACTATAACAGCGTAAGCAACCATGCCAGAAGCAACCATGATATTAAAATACATGGTTGTCATAAAAACCATCAACTTTGTAAGGTCCAATTTGTTTCTCTCCACCATTACGCGCGTGCTGTATCCGTATGTTATTGGCTGTAGCAATACATTGTAACCATTTCATTGCCTTTAATGAATTCTTCTCATAAGGACGGTATCCATGTGCGGGAATTATACCTATGGTATCCGGTTTCAAAACTAATGTACGGAAGACGAGATTGCACGCAGATGCAATAGTAATGCAATCTTGAAAAGGATCGATACCTCTTTGGTTATGTACAGTTGTTATCTCGATGAATAATTCATGGAACTTCAAACAAGCTTGTCTCAGGATATCTACATCTGAACGACAATAACTTAACAGTTCTTGTTGACAGTTGAACGTGGAATCTTTGCTTTCATTGTACCATTTCAGGAACGTGGTTCTGTCTTCGGGTTTCATTTTATCAGGCTGGTAAGCTTCATGTCCGGTAAATGATTCAGAACGGTACTTTGATTCTCTCTGGTATTGAATAAGTGCGGAAAATATCCCTTTCGTAATTCCGTCAGTCCAAACATTTTTGGCAGCTTAGATAAAGCTGTAGGGGGGAAATTCATGGAATCGATCATCCGAATGTTACAGGTTGGTATGGTGACGGCCATGTCCTTGGTGCCATTTGGAATCACTTCCGGTACTATTCCCTGACGAAACAGAAAATTCAAAATAGGATAACTGTCATATCCTTTAAAATTATGACATATAACTGTAGCGTCATTGTTTTTTCCAGAGAACGACCAGTTACAAAAGGCATCGGTCGTATTAGTTCCAGCAAACACGACTTCGTTTTTTCCACATTCTTTACACGTACTGGTCTCATTCAGAGCGTTATTCAAACTTTTTAAACATATTTCATGCACCACACATAAGTTAGGTTGGTGTTCGTAAACTCCACAGTTGATTTGTTTACAGTTGATACATTTTCCTGTCTCATCAGGTACATATCCTTGGTCACACTGAACTAGATCCTCCTGTGTACATTCAAAATCGAAGAAAATGTACGTCTGATTATTTGATCTTTTGCGTTGACTTGCAGTAAGCATAAAGCACTGATGTCCTTTTGGATAGAAATTTTTACAAAACTGACAATAAGTGTTTTCACAAGTATTACGTTTATTCATCTGTTTATTCACGGTTTGTCCACACTCTTTGCATTTATATTATCTCGTATATGTTGAATTACCAGCTGCTGTAGATTGCTGATGTAAATTAAAATATACACTTCTTTTAAAATATCGTCCACAATCATCACAGAGTATCCATCCTTTTCTTTTTGTGGATCATGAATTTTACGACAAAATTGACATATGTCGTTAGAAGCGTGGTCTTCTTTGTGATCGTATCCTTTGTCACATGTATGACAATAATAACTCTTTGATAAAAACGCTGGCATGCTGGTGATTACATCGTAATAGTGATTGTGATGATACAGATAGATCTTTTTACCACCTTCTTCACCTTTGTAAATTAAACTGTTGACCTGGTCCTGACTTACAACATAAATCTGATAATCTGGTATGGTGGCTTGAAACTTTTTGATTTCTTCTATTCCACAAGGTATCAACTATACTCCAGCTTTGGCGTGTAATTCTATGGCTAATTCTTATTGAATCCGGCTTCCTTGTCGAATGGTGTCCCACTTGTCATGTCGTTTGCTGTTACGATAGCACGTGCACAACACAGGTCGTCTTTGTTTTTGATCTGGATGATGTACATTTTACTGTTTAAAAATCGACGTGTATTTACGTAATTAGTTGTTACTTTTCCACCTCCGGTTGGTATGTTTACATGAGTGACTTCCATATCTACTTCTTCCGTTAATCGAAACTCTTCATTGGATTGTCGAACTCGTTCTAGTTCGTTGAGTAAAAGTTCACTAGTAAGTTGATTTACTCTCAGAAATGGCATCGTAATCGGAAAGTCCAAATCTGGTGACTGTCGAATAATCTGAATCAGATCTTCTGGTTTGGTAAACATGGTAACTTCTTCCAGAATAGCTTCAAATAGTTTATATAATATTCTTAAAACTTCTTGTATACTATTGGCGTCGATGTCTTTGAACCGGACTTGATACTGTGTAGATTTCGTTTGAAATCGTTGCATAATTTTCTGTCCTTTAATCTTCAATTCGTACATATCTTTGGGTGTTCTGGCTGGAGCTTCACCACTCTGGTGTATCCTTTGGTGTCTCTCCAAGTTATCTTTTTTCCTGTATTTTGCATCACATATGTTATGTATCAGTGAATATTTTCACTTTTGTCAAAAATAAAAATGTTTTTTTTTGTTTTACAGTGAACAAATTGTATGGCAAGTATATTTTACGCACTTTTTAGGAATTGAATGTTAATCAAGTTTTTTTTGTTTTACAGTGAACAAGTTCTATGACAAGTTTATTATACTAACTTTGTAGGAAACGAATGTTTAATCAAATTTGTTTTTTTTTTGTTTTACAGTGAACAAGTTGTATGGCAAGTTTATTATACGAACTTTGTAGGAATCAAATGTTTAATCGAGTTTTTTTTTTGTTTTACAGTGAACAAGTCGTATGGTTAGTTTATTATACGCACTTTTTAGGAATGGAACATTTAATCAAGTTAAATTGTTCTCTGTACCAATATTTTAGGAGAGTCATTAAATATGTCTTTCATGTTCGTAAGTGCAGTTTAGTTGTTTGCAGAAATACATGCATATTTGGCCTACATCAAATTCTGTAAACAGCTTTAAAATTCTATATTAAAAAAAATCAGATTTTGGATTACATAAAAAAGGTCCCCTTTACTGTACGGTTCCTAGCACAAGACCCTATTTTAGCCCCATTTTTGGAAATATTTTATCCAATTTTAATGGTAGTAGTATTGTAACAGTAGTTTCTGTGTTTTTGGGAGGGCGAAGAAGGTTAACATCTACAACTTCCACCATATCTGCACCAATAAAACACAGATTGGATCAGATGCGGTTGTACAAAACAAAGCCGTTTTCGGTAACGGGATTCCTGACCAACAATACGATATGGGAATCGTCATCACTTTGGATCGATAAACATATTACTAATCCATTCATGGATGAATCGTTACCCTTGTAACAGGGACATGTTCATAAATTTTCCTGGATAACACTTAAAAAATAGTTGGAACCAGGAGTTCAGAAAAATATTACTGGGAACAAATTTAAGATAAACCCATTATCCGACCCTGTAACAGTAAATGTGTTTTCACACCCAGCCCAAACATGGATGTCACAATTCATGGTGCCTTCAATTCGTAGCCAGTTATACAACAATAAGCCAATCATTCTTGAACAGTATTTTTTTCAGCTTTTTTATGTTTCCCTTCACCCGGCATTTCAACTGCTTGTTCACTCTCACTTTTCTCATTAAGTTTTCCAGTGGCTGCAGAAATTTAAAGAAGGAACTTAAATTTGCCCCTTTTCGCAATTCCATTGACAACAGTATATATGTGAACACATGTATTTCTGTAACTAATTGTGTCATTTGGGGAATTCTCTAAATTAATTTAAAACTAGAGAATGTGTCTATAAGACACGAATGCCCCGCCAACCAATCTATCACAAAAGATAACCTAAGTCAATCAGGCATAAAAATTAATTCCCGGTCACCGAATCATCAGGAAGTACCATTACAGATGATTGTTCAATAAACTTTTGTTGAATAATGGAAAGTAACAAAAGTACCATACTAAAGTCTTTAAAACATTAAATATTAGTCAGGTTATTAAATTATCCATGAATTATGTAGTATTCACCAATTAAACATGTTTGAAAAGGGCCTAATGCAAAAATTTAACAAAGTCATTCAAGTATAAAATGGAGGTCAAAGTCAACAAATTGTCCAAAATTGGGAAGTTCTCACAAATATGAGTAATAATTTCATGAAACATCATAATGATATGTTTTGTAATTGTTAAAACGAGTATGTAAAACACACAATTTACCAAAAGTCATGCAAGCGTAAAATGTAGGTCAAAGACACTTAATTGGCCTTTATTTGGATAGTACTCAACAAGGCTATCATTTTGATGAAATGTTGATTTACAGTCGAACCTCGATAAGTCGAAGTCGAAGGGACCATACCTAATTGTTCGAGTTATCCGAGGTTCGAGACATCCGAGTTTGAGATTTACTCATACTTTATTGTTACAACAGAGATTGGCAGTCATGCCGTCCGATGTGCATTACTAGGTTGATGGCCACATATGAAATTGGAGACACCGTACATTAAAAAATAGAAAAAAGAAAGATTTTATTAAATAAAACATTCATACACTGCTTGTTTTTATATATTGGCAAACATATTACGTACAATTTATGCAATTTGATCTCAACTTCGACACATCAGGGTACATTTGCATTATAAATTTTTCATGGGACAAAAATTTATATTTGAGTTATCCGAGAATTCGAATAATCCGAGTTCGAGTTATTAGAGGTAAAAACGTCTTAATCAAAGGGGAATTTTGCCGGGACCGACCTTTCACTTCGACACATCCGAGATTTCGAGACAACCGAGTTCGACATAACGAGGTTTGACTGTATTTTGATGCAACAGCATTGGGATAGCATACTTACTTGATGAGAAACTGACTTAAATGCAAAATTTAACAAAAGTCACTCAAGTGTAAAACATAGGTCAAAGCCATCCATTTATCAATGATTTGGGTAGTACTCATCAAGGCCATCATTTTGATGAAACATCATTCTGGTATAATGTGTAGTTGTTCAGAAATTGACTTAAACACAAAATTTAGTATAAGTCACTCAAGCGTAAAATATATGTCAAAGCCAACTAATTATCAATGTTTTGGGTAGTTCTCATCAAGGTATTTAATTTGATAAAACATCACACTGGTACAATGCGTAGTTGTTGAGAAATGGACTTAAACAAAAAATTTAACAAAAGTCACTCAAGCGTAAAATATAGGTCAAAGCCACCTACTGTCAATGTTTTGGGTAGTACTCATCAAGGCAATTAATTTTATGAAACATCATATTGTTATAATGCGTAGTTGTTGAAAAATGGACTTTAACGCAAAATTAAAACCAAGGTCACTCAAGCGTAAAATGTAGGTCATGGATCCCTAATTGTTAGTGAATCTGTTAGTACTTACTGATGTAATATTATCAAAATACCAAAAGAGGTTGCCAATACAGTACAGACAGAGACATATGTTTGTTTTTTAAGTATATTCCTCCTGTATGTAGGAGCACCTTCATATAACGTAATACATGTATAAGACGTAAGGAGGAACATTTAACAAATATGCACCAGGCATGTTAATGTGAGCATTGCCTTCTCCGATTCCCGAGCCTAACGCAGGTTGACTTACCTGGAAAAGTCCTGAGGTTGTGGAATTGTGAGGACATACGTACCAATCGCTGCCATCCATGGGCTAAAACTATGTACAGAGTGCAAAAAGAAAAATAAACATAAATACGAAGAATCCTCCGGAAGCCCCACAAAATAAGGCAGAACGGGAGTCGGTTAGGACAATCTGCTCTATCCAAACCGATACCGTTAAATGCTCAGTTGAATTAAAGGTGGATGAAAGCAGAAAATCAACAAAATGATCTCCGAAAGAAACCACCGAACTGTCAGAGGAACAACCACAACCCACAGACATCATGTAAATGAGAGGTCTGTTCGTCATGCCATAGATTTAAATATGAACAAATATGGCAGCCGGCTGACAGTCCCACGTTTCCTATCTTCGTGGCGTTACACGGCCTGAAAAACAACAATTAAATCCAAACAGATGCAAATATGCATAATCCTGTGTTAAAATCCAAGAATTTGACATATAAAATTGAAAAATTTTGCGTCCAAATCATTTTAACACACAAAATTTGGAGAGCCCAAAAAAGCGTGTGGTCCCTGCACGAAGAGCGGGAAAATCTTTATGATGATAGATGTCCCAATCAGACATGATGTCAGACATGTCCGACAGATGTCNCAGTCAGACTAATCATCTGCTGTTAATTAGGCTTAACGGTCATAATACATGGGTCATAAAATAATTAATGTACCTGACTGGTGTGGTCATTTAGTGATAAGCCAATGCTAATCCCTTACCTGTGGAAGGCTGCAATCATTTTAATAAATTTTAAATGCATTTTTAATTATATGAATAAAACAAAATTTTAAAATTGATAATTATCTAATATCTAAATTAATCAGTAATTTGATAAGTTTTGCATTTATTTGATTTTGTATGTCAACTTATCAAAAAATAAGCAGTAAAAATTAATTGTACACCTGATAATTATACATGTACATGTAAAATTTAGAAAATTTCAAATGAATATTTCTATTTTCTATGTAAATATAGTTTTTAATTTTTTGATACAAATGAAAACTATATAAAAAAAACAAGTATCTGCAAATCATAATCCATCAAAATTTGTGAAAATGTAAGAAATTTCTTACTAAATTGAATACAATTTTATGAGATTTGTATTAGTATGAAAAGAGTCATGATTTGTGTCTTATGTAAAAAAATACGACTTATTAATATTTTTTCTTTTGATTTTCTTTTTAATAATTAGTATCTGTTTTAAAATTAAATATATAAAATACAATGTAGATATAAAACAATAAATAAAGGGCTACGCCGAGCGCAGCATGATACGACCGCAGCATGTCGTCCACTGAAATTTGAAAAAGTGTAATTTAAAGTGAGTATGGACATGGGAAAGAGCTTGACACAATAATTAGATGGACGCAATAAGGAGATTGACCAAGTAATTAGCTGGACACAAACTAGGGAAAATAAAAATTAGCCCTTATGACTCCTTATGATTCCTCTTTGACCCTCTATAGCTCAGAAA
>MJUU01047693.1:95515-106695 GCA_002080025.1 Modiolus philippinarum | reverse complement strand
CTTAGTCACAATGGTCCTTAGATGGTCCCTTCCAAAAAAGGTATCTGGCAGGTCCGTACCTAATCCAAGATGGCCGCCAGCGGGGAACATAGTTTTAACATTGGACCCTATGGAAAAGTTATCAAAGATGTTCTTCTCAGAAACTACCAGTCCGATTATAACCAGCCTAAGTCACAATGGTCCTTAGATGATCCCTTCCAAAAAGGTATCTGGCAGATCCGTACCTCATCTAAAACGGCCACCAGCAGGGAACATATTTTGAACATTGGACCCCATGGAAAAGACATTCAAAGATCTTCTTCTCAGAAACTATCACGCCAATTAAAACCAAACTTAGTCATAGTCACAATGGTCCTTAGATGGTCCCTTCCAAAGCAGATATCTGGCAGGTCAGTACCTAATCCAAGATGGGCGCCAGCGGGGAACATAGTTTTAACATTGGACCTAATGGAATAGACTTTCAAAGATCTTCTTCTCAGAAACTACCAGTACAATTATAACCAAACTTAGTCACAATGGTCGTTAGATTGTCCCTTCCAAAAAAGGTATCCAGTAGGTCCTTACCTAATCCAAGATGGCCGCCAGCGGGGAACATAGTTTTAACATTGGACCCTAAGGAAAAGACTTTCAAAGATTTTCTTCTAAGAAACTACAAGTCCAATTATAGTCGAACTTAGTCACAATGGTCCATTGATTGTCCCTTCCAAAAAAGGTATCCAGCAGGTCCGTACCTAATCCAAGATGGCCGCCAGCGGGGAACATCGTTTTAAGATTGGGCCCTATGGAAAAGACACCCATTTTAACTAAATACATTCTAAATTTCTAAAATCAGTATTGCATGGACACGGGTTATGTATTCCGGTATATACATGAAATCATTATGCTTAAACTCCTCAAAGGAAGGGATCTTGATGGAAGCTGTATACTGAGGGTACATAACTTAATTTGTCAGTTGGTAATGGGTCTGGAGCTGGCATGTCAGTTAACTGGTAGTAGTCTCTTGTGATTTTATGTTTATGTCCGTATATTTAGTTCTTTCAGTTTCATTTTTCACAGTTGACTCAGTCCTGTTGCCAACTGAATTTTACTGTTGTTACGATCGTTTTTTTATTTATCATATTGGCTATAGGGGGGAAGGTTTGGGCCCAATAAAACTAATTTAACCCCGCCGCAGCAGGTTTGCGCCTGTCCTAAGTCAGAAAGTTTATTAAGCCTTTGTGTGTCTTGTCTGTTTTCTAGTTAGTTCACTTTATGTCTATCGGAGTTTAGGATGATGCTTATTTCGCTGAACTTGATTACTCTTTATTTAAGGGCCAACTCCGACCTACCGTTGGGTGTGGGGTTTCCTCACCGTTCATTGAAGATCTTATGGTGGCTTTGAGTTGTTATTGCTCCCCTTTGAGTCGATGTCTCTTTGACACATTCCCCGTTTCACTTCTTTTTCCTATTCAAAGATCTTCTCAGAAACTACCCGTCCAAATATAACCAAACTTAATCACAATGGTCCTTTGATGGTCCCTTCCAAAGAAAGTATCTGGCGGGTCTGTACCTAATCCAAGATGGCCGCCAGCAGGGAACATAGTTTTAACACTGGACCCTATTGAAAAGACATTCAAAGATCTTCTTCTCAGAAACTCTAGGTCCAATTATAACCAACCTTAGTCACAATGGTCCTTAGATGGTCCCTTCCAAAAAAGGTATCTGGCAAGTCCGTACCTAATCCAAGATGGCTGCCAGCAGGGAACATAGTTTTAACATTGGACCCTATCGAAAGACATTCAAAGATCTTCTTCTCAGAAACTACCAGTCCAATAATAACCAAACTTACTCACAATGGTCCTTAGATTGTCCCTTCCAAAAAAGGTATCTGGCAGGTCCGTTCCTCATCTAAGATGGCCGCCAGCGGGGAAAATAGTTTTAACATTGGACCCTATTGGTAAAGACATTCAAAGATCTTCTCAGAAACTATCACGCCAATTATAACCAAACTTAGTCATATTCACAATGGTCCTTATATGGTCCCTTCCAAAACAGATATCTGGCAGGTCAGTACCTAATCCAAGATGGGCGCCAGCGGGGAACATAGTTTAAGCATTGGACCTAAAGGGAAAGACTTTCAAAGATCACTTTCTCAGAAACTACAAGTCCAATTATAACCAAACTTAGTCACAATAGTCCATAGATTGTCCCTTCCAAAAAAGGTATCCAGCAGGTCCGTACCTAATCCAAGATGACCGCCAACGGGGAACATCGTTTTAACATTGGACCCTATGGAAAAGACATTCAAAGATCTTCTTCTCAGAAACTACCCGTCCAATTATAACCAAACCTAATCACAATGGTCCTTAGATGGTCCCGTCTAAACAAAGTATCTGGCAGGTCTGTACCTAATCCAACATGGCCGCCAGCAGGGAACATAGTTTTAACATTGGATCCTATGGGAAAGACATTCAAAGATCTCAGAAACTACCAGTCCAATTATAACGAAACTTAGTCACAATGGTCCTTAGATGGTCCCTTCCAACAAAGGTATCCGGCAGGTCCGTATCCAATCCAAGATGGCCGCCAGCGGGGAACATAGTTTTAACATTGGACCCTGTGGAAAAGACATTCAAAGATCTTCTTCTCAGAAACTATCAGTCCAATTAGAACCTCTGCCCAAATTTTTGAAGTTTATTTGAATTGTGGTCTGAATGTTTCAATTTCAGTATTTTGTATTACCTTGATTATAAGGGGAACCCCTGCCCAAATTTTTTTGAATGGTGTTCTGTTATTGGTTGTAATGGATGGTTGATCTTTCGGTTGCCATGGAAACCAAACAAGAATACTGCAATTTTAGAAAAAAAAGTATTCTGCTAAATTTTATGTTTCGTTTTTCCTATTGGAAATGCCTTTTATCTATGTCAGCCATGGTGCAGGTGAGCGATTCAGGCTCTTGAGAGCCTCTTGTATTGTCATGATAAAAAACGTCAAAGACCTTATCAATGGTTAAGGGTCATCAACTATTGTAAGTGACATGTCACCTTGAAGCAACTATCCTCATGCCAAATATCAAAAGCCTATCTCAAAAGAGAAAAAAAATTATAGTCCGTACATGACTTGCTACATGCCAAATATCAAAAGCCTATTTTAAAAGAGAATAAAGTTATAACCCGGACACGACTTTGTCATTGAAAATGCATGAATGTGACCCTGAGGCCAAAGGCCAAGGTCAAAGGTCACAACCAACGTACGCGACACGTCGTCTTGAGGTGATCTATCTACAGGCCAAATATTAAAAGCCTATCTCAAAAGAGAAAAAAAAGTTATAACGCGGACAAGACTTTGTCATTGAAAAAGCATGAATGTGATCTGAGGTCAAAAGTCAAGGTCAAAGGTCACCAACCAAGGTACGCAACACGTTGCCACGTTGCCTTGAGGAGATCTATATACATACCAATAATGAAAAGCCTATCTCAAAAGAGCTCGGACACGATTGTTTCGGACGGACGGACGGACAGACTGATTACTAAAGGGCGTGCGCCACTTTTTGTGGCGGGCCCTAATTTGTTATTGAATGGTTGATGTTTTCAAGTCACTGACATTTGAGGCTATTCGTCGAGATAAATCTCTACGCGGGCATGTAGTTAGCATCAAGTCCAAAATACTGCTGGCTGATTATAGGGACACGAAAGAGTGTTAGATATCTAAATGTGGCACCTGTTACCACACTCTCTAGAGTGAAGAAAGCAGAGGTCTGACCAACACGCGAACTAAACAAAATGGATACGTGCACAACTGAAAATGTAGTTAACGATGTCTCTAAGCAGTGTGAAGAGATATAAAATTTTGTTTCCGCCCATGCCCTTTGAGGGCGACTGGAGATGTTTTTCTTCATTTTCGTGTAGTTATGACAACACAAGAAGACAGTTTTAAAACAATGTTTTTGCACAAAACAACAACAATTTCCCATATAAATGTTCCATACAGTATTTACTGGGATACAAGAAACACAATATATGAAATGTTAAAACAAAGCGCAAAGTTCAAAAATTTGATTGTTCATTTATTAGTGGCTATGTCATCGCGCATCATGTTTATTTGAAAAGATTTTCAACGGAGACCAATTAATGTGAAGAACTTCCCCGCCTGTATTTGGACTTGGAGCGTCAGGGTAAGAGTGGAAAAATTAGAGATAGTGTTAGGTTTGGTAAGGTATAGGCTGGATTTGGGTTATGGTGTAAGTTTATGTATGCACTTACAAGAATTTTTTCTAGTCTGGGCCTCCTGCGATCCTAAAATACATTATTGCTACCTTTAAAGAGGTTGATAAGTAAGTAAGCCAAATGAGCTCATTTTTTGCAGGTTACAAAATAAAATGTTAGGGAAATAACGCGAAACTTTTGCGAATAAACGCGGAACTTGCGCGAAAGAATCACTTTCTCGAAAAACTCGATACTTTCGAGAAAAAATCCGAAATAATCGCGAATAAACGCGAAACTATTGTAAATGAACGCGATAATGTTTGCGAATAAACGCGAAAATACATATTTAACTACAAAAAGTTATTTTTATTATCTTATTATACCCCTCGCAAACGTAGTGAGGAGGGTATATAAGAATCATCTTGTCCGTCCGTCCATCTGTCCGTCCATGTTGTTTGTCTGCCAACTCAAAGAGGTGAATGAAGGAATCTGGTTGCTATCAAAAATTTAAAACGGGAGATAATTTGATTTTTCTTTCCAAAAATGAGGGAGGACAGTCAATGTACCTTGTCACCGCAACTCCTCCTAAACGACTCAGAGGATTTTTTATGAAACTTTACACAGTTGCAGTAAAGCACCTGCAATTGTCCATGAAGGAATTTGGTTGCTCGGAGATCATTTGACTCATATGAAAAAGGGAGACGTTAGTCCTAGAGCAGTTGTGGGTTTTGATAAAATTTGTACAGTTTCAGTAAACCACCAGAGTATGCGCATGTAGAAATTTTGTTTCTGTTCAAATGTTGGAAGTGTGGTAATTAAATTAAATTTATCTTCAAAGAAGGAACGGAGGTATAACCTGCTGACCCATCAGGTCACATTACCTCTAGTTACAATTGCATAAACGTGAAATTCCAATAGGTAAGACCAGGTCAAACGTTAACCTGTTTTTCATTAAATGACACACTTGTTGTATTGTACATAGTATTGCATAACATCTGCTTTTGCATAACTTCTGCTTTCGGGTTTACCTGAATATCTAAAAATACGGCATTTAGTATCGACCAATATGATGTTTTATGAGCAAAGAAAAAACTTACAGCCGTCGTCGGCCGTGGACAATAGTGTTGGTTCGCTTGGGCTAAAACACCGTGTGAGCTTTTGCCATAACTTGGCTTCCGGCTTCACTAAAGCTTTACGGTACAGGAGTGGTATATGGATGACCATTACTTAGATAATCCAGAATGGTGATCATTAACTATAATTCTTTGGTGATGATATTTTGTTTATTAAATATTCAGACTTTTTTCAAATTTCTACATTGAAGTCTATTTATCAGCAACTGCAATCTTATTTGTCCTTTAGCAAGATTTTTTTTTGCCTTTGTGGCCCTCTCGCCTCGACCTCAATTCATGGTTCAGTGATTTTTTCCTCTTTCAATTCAACTTGAGAGCAACTGTTCCACATTGGCTCACTAAATTTAGTCTACAGCAAAAAATAGACCAGAGATTCGAAATAAGAATAATAATGTTTGAAACAACGTTTTATTATGAAGCGTTCACTGACGACCTATATGTCCAGGAATGGATTTGAAGGGTAGAAGTCAAGTCAAGTTCACCTGGCTGTTCCTGAATATGGTTTGGTTATTGGTTGAATAATAAAAGGATATGAAGTAAATGTACATGAGACAAATCCAAAACATGGTTAAAACCGACAAATGAACATGCATCATTTATTGTCGTCCCTCATCTCGAAGTCACGATGAGGCATTCAACAAAGAGCACCTCATAGTGAATTCAATACGGCCCCTTGCATCAGTTTAAGCGAAATTAGTTGTTAGATGTTTAGATGTCAATTTACTTTACACTCGCCTTTCCATTCATTTTGCAAATGTGGATATGAATTCGCTATTTACAATAACTCTGGAGTAGTTTTAGGTGTACTTCGCTAGAATTTAATTTGCCATCGATGGTTGAGTTTTTCGGCTGCTGCTACTTGTATCTGAATGCAACGGAGTCCTCTGCTTGGAGTAACCCTCGAGTACTTCCAAAACTGTGCTCCCGTGCTATTTTCATGATTTTTTCGCTTCTTCTTGTGGGTTACAGTGTATGGAGTCGATACTTAGAATTTCTTTTGAGTATCTCCAAAACAAACCCCATGTCCATCTCATGAATTCAATGGCGATAGGACACAGTACCAGCATCAGTGGTTATTTCAGTTGTTGTTAGAGACATGAACTCTCGCTGCCCAGGTCTTATATTCTACAAAAATATGAAGTAGTTGTAGCGAAATGTAATTTTTGGCAGCTGCGAAACATTTGCCCTCCTCATACAGTCGAAGCAAATACGATTTTTCCTAATATTATGCATTGTCATAGCCTTAGTTATGGTAATAACCTTATGGAAACTCGTAATTCAAAGGCAAGATTAGCTAATTCCATAATCTTGTAGATTATGGAAAATCGTAATGTTAACAAATTATTCATTTTTTTAAATCATAAAAAATAGGTTTTTATCAAATTAATTAGTATTAAAAGTAATTTTTTGGTTCCATTTTGTTATTTTCGGGTGCAGTACGTTCATAGTTATCCGAAACAGGTGTCGTTTTATTTGCGACACGACGATTTATATAGTTTTGTCATATTATTGCGATGGGAGATAACTGTGTTTTAACTAAAATAAGAATTTCGATTATCTCTCTTAGATAACAACAGATTCAATTTACTTTCGTAGCGACAATCAAAGTCCTGATTATTTTGACATTTTTACATATATTTGTGGCTGGACTTTTTCCGCGTGACAAAATGGTAAAGGAAAAACTAGCGTTCAAATAATAATCATTTTCTTTGAATATAAATAACGTGATTAATATACTTACATTTAGTAATTTATCACCTAATCGAGTTGATTTAAATATCATTATAACACTAACGATATATGATGTAAATCAAAATTTACAATATCGTTATATTTTTTTTCATATAGAATCTTAATTAAATGTTTTTATTTTCTTTATCGTGGAGTTAACTGTAATTATTTTGAGCTTGGTAAACATGTCATTTTCATTCCTAATGACTATAGTAACGATAAATGTTTATCTAGCTGAACATCTGTAAGCAAGTAAATGACGCCTGAAATTTTTTCGTAGTAGAAATATGAATAAAATGCACAGCACAAATGTCTGTTAACTTGTATTTTGTGTCATAAAAATATATTTATGCTAGTTGATGTTGATTTATTTCAAACTTTATTGAACCTATGAAGTTTGCAACGAATAAAACAATAAACATACAGTATATAATTTATAGCATATACAACACATTCATAGCAAAATAATTTTCAAGGCTCGAAGATTTTTTTTTATATATTGCTATTTCCTACAAATTCAAATGTATCATATATTACAACATGACCAAAAGAAAATGAAAAGAATAAAAAAGGAAAAAGATAAATATCATATTTACAAAAAAAAACGGTATGTCACTGATTAAAGAAACTTAATGTGTCACGCAACTTGGCTTATCTTGTATACATGTACTGGGATCGACAAGTTCAGGAGATCCAAATATGTTTTTATTTCAGCAAAATTTGATAACAGTGATAAGTATCTTTTATTGAAGTAGTGTAGATAACGACCATTAATAAATTTCGTGCATATTTTATACGCAACTTGACTCAAAATTGCAAAAATCGATTGGAACTCCCCTTTCCTGGAACCCATCGGAAACCCCTTTCTCCGAAGGCTGGATCCACGGATAAACCGATATTTGTTTTAGTATATATTTGTGCTTTTATTTTCGTATAGGGGAGTGGGTGTTAATAAATAATTTAATCTTGGTGCCAGTGAAAATAAATATTATTATCCTACTTGTCATGAAAATAATCTAATTTGGATTTGAAGAAAAAAATGTGTTAAATACGAATAAATTAAGTGATGTAAATAATTAGACACGATAATAATAAATTTTTTCCACAAAAACGCCCTTGTCACACCCCAACCCACACATACACCCCTGAAAATAAAATGGTCGTCGAACTGCCTTCATGCAGGGCATTGATTCGGGTAGGTAAATTATTTGCTTGTCTCTTGAAAAAAAACTGCCTACGGCTTGCAACAAAAATATGTTTATAAATTCCTTGATCTCTCGCTACATATGGGCAGCAGATATCATACGAACAAACTTGAATGCATATTTTTGTCCCTCAAGAAAGCATTGGGACAAATTTTGCTGCAGCGGGTGCATTTTTTTTTGTCCCTCATCAAAATGCATAGAAACAAATTTTGCTTTACCGAGAGTTTTTCCTGTTCCTTGTGAAATACTCATGGACAAATTTGCCTTAGCAAAAGTGTTTTTCATTTGTTCCTCATAAAAAATGCATAGTAACAAATTTTGTTTGTTGAAAATACATGGACAAATTTGCCTTAGCGAGAGTGTTTTCAATTTGTCATTCATCAAAATTGCATAAGAACAAATTTCACTTCAAGGGAGAGTTTTTTCCCATAGCAAATAAATGACTAAGGGACAACTTTTGCCTGAGGGGAGAGTTTTTGTCCCTCTTTAGTTCAGAAAGGACAGATTTTTTTCATTTAATTGCATTTTTTTGTATCTTCCAAATTCGGCCATCGTACAATACGGCCCGAACATAAGTTTCAGTGCAATTCATTACTAATAGGCGAACAATACCACGTAATAAAATGAAGAGTGCTGTGAGACAGTTCGTGTAAGCATAAATAAACAACCAAGTTCAAAGTTTTGTCAAAATGCGATTAAAGGTTTAACACTAAATATATATACACATCTCAAAGGTAAAAAAATGCGCTTAAAACAAGAAGACGTAGGTGGGGATGTGTAAGACGTACATGTCTTACTTAGGTCATGGTTGCAAGATCGTTATTAAACATATAATATACTGTCAATGCGCACAGTCATCCGTTATCCGACAAAAACAATAGCGTCCCAAGACAGTGGACAGATACAACATGAAGACAAAAAGGGGTCATGAGGGCGCTCATCAAGTCAATTGTAAGAAAACATTGCATTATAGAAAATTGAGATGTGGGAAATATAAACTGGTGGTCAGAATAATATTTCCAAAAACATTAAAGAAACAAGAATTTGAAAGTATGATACTGTAGAGATTTAAATGAATAGTCTGCATGCATCTCTCGCGCGGGGAATCCCTGTGTCTTTATATTTCATAATGATCAATGTACACATGAATTTAAAAATATTTATTACACATTTTTTTTTTCTGTATTTGAATTTAGAATATTCTTATTTACGTTATGAATATCCGAAAAGGTACGTACTTAAATCTCCTAAAAATGATAGATTATAAAAGAACAATTTAAACTTGATTCACAAATGTGGGAATTTTACTCATATATCTAGGATTTTTTATACAACGGTCAAACCCTGCAAGATCAACTTAAAAATTTGCACTAATTAATTAATTTCTAAAATAAAAAATAGCCTTGTATATAAACGTATACAAATTCATAATAATGATGGTTACTTTGTAGCACTTATTAAGAGTAATTCTGAAATAAAAATAGCCTTTAACATAAACTTATGAAAAATCATAATCTACAAATAGAAGTAAATGAAAATACCATGCAGTGAAATTCTACCATTAGCCTTGTACATAAAATTATGAAAATTCATAATGTGGAAAATAAAAGGCTAACATACATTAGCCTTTTGCATTATATTATGAAAATTCGTAATGTAAAAAGTGAAATGGAGTAAAATCCTAATGCTTGAAATGAAAGTTTTAAAATATAAGTTAAATTTTGAATTTAGTACTAATTTCCAGCAAATAAATTAGGCTTCAACGTAAAATTAGATATATGAATGAAGGTAATTCCATAATGTCTCAGATTATCAAAATTAATGTAAAGCTTAAACATCAATCGAATATTATTATAAATAAGTATTTATCACAATGTCAGAATATAAAAAAATTGTAGTAAATCAATTAATAAGGATCATGAAATATCTTAATGTCCAGCAGTGGAGTTCTATGTACAGTACAGGGAAAATTCAAGATTGCCGTTTTTGTGATCCCGGAGTGATCATTTTCTGATCCTGTAGCAGTCAATGATTGCAATCAAGGATTGTTCTTGCTTGCGATCAATGATCATACGGGTATATGCGATCAATGATCATACGGGTATATGCGATCAATGATCACAAAACAATTTGCAATCATTGATCCCAAAAGTTATGATCAGTGATCACAACTTGTGGTGCGATCCTTGATCACAACAGTGCGATCATTGTGATCCTTGATTGCAGGATTGTGATCCTTGATCGCAAACTCATATGATCCTTGATCGCAAAGCTGTCATCCTTGATCTCAAACTTGTGATCATTGATCGCCGAGTACATAGTTATAGGTTCGTTCCATTTACAAACATATTTAATGTGTATTAACGAGAAGTTTGAAAAACCGGAAAGTCTTGAAATGCATGCCTTGTCCTTCATAACTTTTGAATGCATTAACATATAGAGAAATTATTCACAACTATTTTAAAAGCTAATAGAAGATGTATAAGATGATACATTACTTTATGAAATTAATTTTAAAGACATCACGATTGCCGGAAAAAAATATGAAATTAGGACTTAAAACTTTAATTTTCGAAATCTATAGGACTTAATCAGAATTTTTTTAGTGATTTTTAAAAATGATTTATTTACAAATAAAATGGCTTAAATGATTTTGTTTGTTTTACTTAGAGGTAGAAAAAGTGGCCGGGAAAGACTGCTATTGTTGTCTGAAAACTTTGAAATTTATAACTTTGAGTGTGTATTGAATAAAACTATATTAGCCGATCAATTTGTTCTTATTGATATCAAAAGATAATTTATTTATATATAAAAACGCATAAACTGAATTGTTTTTTCACTTAGGCAAAGGGTCAAAACCGTGACCTAAATATATCTTGTATGGTGGAATTAGGCAGTTACAAAACACATGTACTAGATTTTCAACT
>MJUU01047693.1:73155-86839 GCA_002080025.1 Modiolus philippinarum | reverse complement strand
AATTGTTGACTTTCTTGTACCATATATCGAGTAACGTTTCAATTCGAGTTTAAGTTCCAGTCAATATTAATATTAAGTAATATTATGATTTATCACGATAATTTTGCACTTCAGTCATGCAATCTAAAATAAAAAGATATTTCAATCTAAATTTGAATAGGGACCACCCATTTAACTTAAAGGCCCTGTCACACCATAACGTTCTAGCCAACGTGTGCCGACGTTCGCGAATTTTTATAAGAACGTTGGCACACGTCGAAGAAATTGAAGAAATTCTCTTGTTGGGCGCATTCATAGCGTCAGGTTAACGGCCTACAACGCTTAGAAAACTTATCCATAACTTGTATACAGCGATCACAAATCGTGCAACAGCGCATGGCATCGTTGCAAAGGCGTTTTACTAGCGTATTTGGCGTATACCGAACGCATCCATAGCGGTTTCTAGCATTCATAGAGCGTCTGCATAGCGTTTTGATGATCTTTGTACCATCAGCTTGAAATTCTTTATCCCAATGTCATTTGCAAACGTAGAAATGGATAGAAATGCCATAAAAAAATAATCTTCCTCACAAAATTTAAAAAAAAATATTTTTAAAACAATATGTCAGTATGATACTTAAATACATCAGCTATTTTCATTACTTTGGAATTTTTTTTAGTCTTTAACCATTATTTTTATAATAAAACATCGGATAATACGTTTCTCCATAGTTACAAGGACGTCCGGTTTGCCTTCTCTACACGTTTAAAACAACTTTCGAGAAACTACTACATATCGCACACATTGCGTGCATAACGCACCTCTAGCGTTCGTCTAACGTCTGAATAACTTATCAACAACACGTTGGCGAACGTCGTGAAATTTTGAGCATGTTCAAATTTTCCGACACACTCAACATGCTCAACGTTCAACAACGCACACCAACGTGTGTCGACGTGTTTGTAACGTGTTTTGAACGTGCCTCTAACATACAACGCACACCAGCGTGTACGAAAATATTCTCACACGCTGGGCACACGTTGTGCTGCGCGTTAAAGTGCGACATGGCCATAAAGATGAGAGGGCTATGTATTTTGGAGCCTATTTTTTGTGAAAAAATATTTTGGTTACCAAAATGATGAATTCTGAAGGGAGCTTTCTGCCCCCTCCCTACCCCCCCCCAAAAAAAAAGAAAAAAAATACCCCCATTCGAGTTAAATGGTCGGTCCCTTTACAGAAGTCCATGTATACTTCTCAAGCTTTCTAAGTGATAACAAACACGAACACACCTCAAGTTTTTTTATACGCAGAATAACTAGTTTCACTAAGAAAAAAATATACAGATTTTGCTTTCAATTCAAAGGGTATCGAGACTTTCGAATCAAAACAATGGTCAAGAGCTGACACCCCGAGGTCCTGTTTCAATTAAAATCTACATCGATTCCCAAGAACACTGCGTTCTAAGCAACTTGAAAACTCTATTTGTGCAAGATACCCAAGTTTGTCCAATATAAAAAGTAGAGACCGAGAGACTGAGCCTGTATCGCTCACCTTAGTCATAGCTGAGACTATGAGACAGTCCATATAACCTAATTATAACGGGTCTCCTTTTCAAGTATGTGAATAGACCTTGTGTTGTTTGCTTTAAATTTTAACTATATTTCCTGATGGCAACAATTTTGGATATGGTAAAGACTTACTGGTCAATTAAGGTAACAAGTTGGGTTCCAATTGGCCTAAAAGTTTCAAGGAAAAAAATGGAAAAAAAGAAAAAAAAAAAAAACGTTCAACATATTCTCATATGTTCAAAAGTTAAACTTAGTTCTCAACTGTTGGAAATCCAGGAAGAGGTACATACTTGTCACACATTGATTAAAGGGAAATTAAACACCAAGGAATTTGTGAACAATTTCGATTCAATTGGCTTTGTTGTTTCAGAGGAGAAGATCTTTGAATGCGTTTCCACATGGCGTAATGTTAAACTATGCTCCCCGCTGGCGGCCATATTTAATGTGATGCAGACTTGCCGGATACATTTTTCAAAGGGGCCAATTTAAGACTTTTGTTACCAAGATTGCCTACAATTGCCTGGTAGTTTTTGAGCGTGAATCTTACAAAATGTTTCCAAAAGGATTGAATGTTAAACCAAGTTCCCCGCTGGCAGGCATCTTGGATGATGTCAGACAACTTGACAATTGTTATTAATATGTCGTCCTTGATATCATTATGCTGAACATTTTTCCAATTTAATTTTGATCTCTATTTCAAATTGTTTTGAAATGAAAGACAAAAGGTTTAAAATCCCGAAAAATTTGACCACATTCAATAATAGGCAGTCCGTGAAATGCTGAACATTTTTGCAATTTAAAGTTGACCTTTATCTTAAATTGTGTTTGGAATATAATGCAAAAGGTATCAATTACCGGAAAATTTGACCCATACAGGGCAATTACTCCTATATGGTCTTTTTGGAATTTCTTCAAAATATTCATGTTGGTAGATATTGATATGCTGAACATTTCTGCAATAATACTTTACTTTTATCTGTTATAGTTTTTAATAAAAAATAATAAAATAAAAAACATCAAAATTTTGAAAATTTTATGGAACAGGTGCAATAACTCTATGGATCATCCGGTATTCTTTAAAATTGAAGATGGATAGATCTTTTCATATCGATCATTTTTTTCCCACATGTCAGATGATATCTGCAATGGTTTTTTAATTATTTGCTAAAAACTGCAATTACCCCCCATATTTTATTTCTAGGGGAGGGGGTATTTTAAGCATTGGCAACCATGTTGTTCCAGACTAAAAAAAAACAGAATTTTGAGAAACCACACCATGGTGAGGATTCAAGCCAAGTTTGGTTTCATTTGGCGGAGTTGTTTCAGAGAAGATTTTTGAAAAAAAAAAGTTTACGCCGGACAGACGTACGCCAAGTTACAGTAGAAGCTCACCATGGCTATAGCCAAAGTGCTAAAAATGAGCTATACCTTTCATAAACCATTCGAGTAAAATGAAGATATATATAAATTTGCTTAAATTGTTTCAGAGCCGATAGTGACAATTTTCCAAAAGGGTCCAATGTTAAACTAGGTCCTGCACTGTCAGCCATGTTTTTGTATTGGATCAGAATTTGTAGAGACTTTTTTATTGCATCACTCGGTCTTGTATAAAATTTAAAAAAAAACACAGTGGAAGGATTTGCAAGAGACCTTTTTTCGAAAGTTTGAAAGATTCTCAATTAAATGAAAATACCGATGAAAAGTAAATCACAACGAATGGCGATTTCAAACACCATGCCTAAATCCCGTACAAACACAAAACAAACAAAAAAATCCGAAATTATCCAATATACGTGTATATTTTTTTCCGTTGTTTCAAATTAAATAGTTTAATTATAAATGTGTTTTCCATCTTCAGAACCCTAAACTGCTCAACCAAAAATTAGGGAACGACCAGAGAACGTCGTTATAACTGCACTAACGGATATGATTCGGAAATCCTTGGTGATCCTTGGTTACATTCAACAAAATTCAGTTTCAACTGTTCAAAATAACTGAAACATCAAAACCAGTCTGATATAAACCCGATAGAACTTATATATGATCCCCTCATATATGAAATATGAAAATGAAATGTAAGGAAAAACAATTTTTTGCAAACAAACATCCAAACCAATCTGATATAAACCCGGTAGAACTTATATATGATCCCATCATATACGAAATATGAAAATGACATGTATAAGGAAAAACATTTTTTTTTTCATATAAAACAACCATCCAAAGTTTTATGTTCTGCATTTGAAATTTTTAAAATAACCGCCATTTCCAAGATTGCCACAAAATACGTCAAAATTTCAAACTTATAATTCAATCTCATAATTATGAGATACTATTTCATAATTATGAGATATTATCTCATTATTATGAGATCTTATCTCATAATTATGAGATATTATCTCATAACTATGAGATACTATTTCATAATTATGAGATATTATCTCATTATTATGAGATCTTATCTCATAATTATGAGATATTATTTCATAATTATGAGATAATATCTCATAATTATGAGTTAATAAGTCATAATTATGAGATAACTATCTCATAATTTTGAAATAATTATCTCATAATTATGAAATAACATCTCATAATTATGAGATACTATCTCATAATCATGAGATATTATCTCATAATTATGAGATATTATTTCATAATTATGAGATATTATCTCATAATTATGAGATAATATCTCATAATTTTGAGATAATTATCTTATAATTATGAGATCATTATTTCAAAATTATGAGATAGTTATCTCATAAATATGACTTATTAACTCATAATTATGAGATATTATCTCATAATTATGAAGTAATATCTCATAATTATGAAATAGTATCTCATAATTATGAGATAATATCTCATAATTATGAGATAATTATCTCGTAATTATGAGATAAATATCTCATAATTATGACTTATTATCTCATAATTATGAGATACTATCTCATGATTATGACATAATATCTCATAAGTATGAGATGTTATCTCATAATTATGAGATAATTATCTCATAATTTTGAGATACTATCTCATAATTATGAGATATTATCTCATAATTATGAGATATTAACTCATAATTATGAAATATTTTTTTTCTTCATGTGGCATCAATACGCTTCCGTATGTACCCTTTAAGAAAAATGCATTTCGTACAAATATGGCTACAACCTTGGAGCATAGTTTAACATTTGACCATTTTAGATCATCTCTGAAATTGTGAAATATTTTTTCAGACCTTATATTCTTATAATGCATCTAAAAATGATAACCACATTAATAGTAAATAAAGATGTCATCTAGTTATTTATTTGAGTTATTTAAGTGTTGCAAGGAACCTTTTTTGTCAGGTGTGTGTACTAACTCAACTTCTGAACATCGATTTTAGAAATCGACCTATCCACTGAAGATCTACTATTGACTATGAGTTCTGGCAGCCAATCGAAACAAAATTGACATTTATATTGTATGTTTTGATAGGTACTGCATATATAGACATCAGCTAAGTGATTGCTGTAACTTTGCAATGTACGCGACATGTTTTTTAAACTGAAACTTTGTAAAGATCGTTTGTAAATTTAACGATATTCAAAATAACATTCCTACTGAAAAAGTTTCAAGGCAATCTGCCACAAGTCTTAACATCTGTTTTAGTTTTAGTGTTCAAATGCGACTCAATTGTAGCAAGTGTTTCCCATTGTCACCCACCTTGGATAGGGTATTCACGTGTGCCGGACACAAAATCCGAGGACACTTATGGCCAATTTTTTCTTATAATATACCAGTGGTTTTACATTGAAATATCTTTGAACGAAACGTTTTGAACAGATTGACGAACGGACATCGCACGCCAAGTGACCACAAAGCCCCCATTTGGCAAGTTTAAAAGTGCAGTTCTTATCATTAACCAATGTAAAACCAATGTAAAATATTTGCCAGAGCTGACGCTTTGAATACTTTGGAAGTACTCTTCGTGTACATCAATTTTCGTAGTTTTCATAAATTTCAATATGTCGTATGTGCTTCCACGAAATCAACGAAAATTTTAACCCCAAGACAATAGTACTTTCACAGTATCTATTTTTTACTTAAGTTTTCATTAATTTTACTACTTCAACATGATTAATTTCCGACGAAATCTGCTTCAACATCTCAAGTAATTTTGAACGATTTTTTTTCACTATTTTGATCCTGGAAATGATATTCGAAACATTTTCTGACTGTTGGACCTTCGGACTAACAGATCTTCGAACTATCGGACCTTCGGACATTCGGACTTTTGAACTATCGGACCGTCGGAATATCGGACTTTCAGACTAAACGGCCATCACCATCAAAAGTCGCAGAAAGCGGAAAATAGGCGTGCAAAGTATGACGGCGACAGTAGCATTAACTCAAGATATGTTATAAGAACACTTTGATGCAGGAATATAATATTTGGTCCATAAGTAGCTTACAGCGAACCTTATCTAGACCTTTGCCTATATTTCACGGTTTTGACAAGGTTTTATTTTTTAACTACAAGTGATAAGTCAATAATATTTGGAGTAAATCTTTGTCTTGGCTAGTACATGTCTTTTGTATGGCTTTTGACCTTGACCTCAATTTCACAGTCAAGTGCCCAGGTTAAGTTTTTTGCTCAAGTCTGTTCGTCAATAACTACAAGTGAAAAGTCAATTATATTTGGTATATTGCTTGGTCATTTTGAGTACATGTCAGTCTGGCATTGATCTCATTTTTTTTTCTAATAAGGTCATATTCTGTAACTATTCATTGTTAAGTCAATGATATTTGGTATGCGGGTTGTTTTTGTTATTCAACTGACCAGCACATTTTAATGTCAGGGGTGTTGGTTTTGAAAAGTACCGTTTTAAATACATGTATCACCCTTCTGAGTCCCAAATTAAACCCTGAAATCAATCGAAACCTCTATTTTTATTTCAAATCAATTAAGGTCTTTATATGTAGTTTTCATTTTCGAACTGAAAATTAACCTGCATCTTTTTTTTAGAATTTAAGCGCAAAATGTCACAATTGATCATGAATCTGCTGGAACCCATTTTTTTCAGTCTCCCGTAGTGAACAGGACTTGAATGTTACATGGACATGGGTTTGGAAGATTTAAATTTCGTACCTTGCTTTTTTAGAAATCAAAACATTTGAAAAACCAAAAATTTGCAGAATTTGATTTGAAAAGAAACAAACAAATAAAGAAATTAAATGAGAAGCCAAAATAAGCTAAGGACAGAGCTATGCATGAGAGAAATACTCCCTAGTTTTAGGTAAAATTTTCTATTTCAAATTTCCAAATTAAAATCGGTTATCGGGTCAGCACCGAAGTACAGACTTTTGGGTTGATGAATACCATTACCAGCAGTGGCATCAGCCGTGTGGTAATATGTAAGTAAGGCACGGACCATTTGATTTTCAGGGGGGAGAGGGGGCTGGTATTTTTTAGAAAAAAATCTGGCCCCGATTTTTGCCTCCTAAAAATTTCTGACCAGAACCTGGGTTGAAAAAAATAATCTTGCTCTGATTCTGTCCATTAGACAAAGCCTGGCTCAGCAAAATTTCATAGCATAGTATGTAGCGGAATAAAATAATCTGGCCAAAAGAAAATTCTGGCTCAAGTAAAATTCCCAAAATCTCTACACAACGATGGGATTTATTCTTGATACACATTTACTTCAAGTTTATTTGAAGAATTTGACCTCAATATTACATAATTTGAGAATTTAAACCAACCTTTTAATAATGTTACATGTCGTTTAAAAAATAAAATCAAACAATTTGTGAATGAGTTTTATTGTAAAAAAAAACACTAAACAAATTGGCATCTTTTTCAGAAAATTCTAAGTTTTTTATTTATGGCAAAATTAAGTCTGAAATTAAACTAGAACAATATTTATTAGAAATATCAAATTTTAAAACTAGACAGCTTTTAACTAAATTTCGGGTTAGTGACCAGGAAGATATCAAAATATACCAAGAGATAACAGAATTTGTAAACACTGCAGTTCAAATGAAATTGATGATGAAATACATTTTGTGTTAAATTGAACCAAGAATGAATCTGCTAGAAATGAATTATATTCATCAATAAATGTTATGAATCCAGATTTTATTCAAGATCAGCCACTCAATAAACTAATACAAATTTTAAATCAAAATTTTCAACTTTTGTCAGCAGTAGCAGACTTTCTAAAGCAAAGTACAGACTTGCGAAAGTAAAGTCCACGTTGGCCAAAGTTACTCAATATATATCTGTATTTACATGTTATTTGTTGTTGTATAAACATATGTTTGTATGTCTTGTATGTTTTGTCATTGTATTTGCTTGGCCCCTATGGGCGTAAATTTGCAAATAAAGTTATAGTTATAGGTAACAGTTATGTAGATTGTTTAGTCAAAATCTAATAAAACAATTAGATGGCTGATGTTAATGTTGTTTTATTAAACAACTGAGCATTAATCAATCAGAAATTAATCACAAATTTCTAATCAAAATCATCGGTCAAACTACTCAGAGAACTTGATCGATAAATGTTCGATTAGTCGATTACATGCTTCGTAAGTTTGTGTTTCTCTGTATGAAAACTTTCTATATAATTTTATAACTTTTTCTGCAAAATCACACCCTTCAGGGTCAACCAAAACACACATATATGCGACATCAATATTAATTTGACTTAAATTAAATAAATTTGAAAAGGTAAACTATGTTGAGAGAATTCATACGATTAACATTGCATTAGTACAAGAAATTCTTGCCCAGTAGTAGTTTGTATTGGATATTTTACAACACCATTTTGTTGGATTTAATGTGAACATTAGAAGTAATAAGAAATAAAATGCTGACAACATATGATTTATTATCACCAAAATAAAACCACAGAAAACATTCCTCTGAATAAACAATTTCCGCAGTCAAAAGCAAAAACCGTGAGAAATTGCGCTCAAAATACTGATGAATCATATAACAACTATACATTGTATATCAATCTCAGTACTAGTAATGAAAGGATACGCCGCCGTTTTTAATCTTAGAAGAGGAGGACCATTTGACATGGGGGACAATTTTTAAAAATAAATATTCTGGCCTCAATTAGGATCAAAATACGTATTCTGGCCGAAACCTTTTCGCAAATAATAAATAAAACTATCTGGCCTCCAGATTTCACAGTATAGTAAAAGGAAATACATAATTTTGTCATTTTTCTTAACTCCAAATGGCTCAACAAACTTTGCCAGGCTCCCACCTGACAATCAAATGGCCACCATCTAGTACAGATCCGGTTTCACGGTGTAGGGAAGTTTAAAAATTACATCTACGTACATTGTATTTAGGAACAGTAAATTTAATGTGTTATAAGGATTTAAATGTAACCAATTAAACAATGCTAATTTATTCTCTTCTAAGTTTTAATGACAGTTGAAAAATTTATGAGAAACGACTGTTTTAAATTGATTAGAACTTGAAGTATTTTACAGTAAATTTTTCAGTTTGCATTTAATATGGGACTTTTCAGCCGTCTTGGAAAAAAATTCTATTATTACATTGTATACGGGGAAAAAATTATCAATCAATACCTTGAGAGGGAATCCACTAATCAATTAACACTGTTGAGCTTAGGGTGATTTTATATTTAATATACATGTATTCATATTTAATCAATTTGCAACTCTTCTGGTTAATTGAAATTTTGTTAAAAAATTGTCTGTAGGAAAAATTATCACTTCAGTTTCTAAAATAGTTTGTTGTCGGTGGTATGTACACAGGTATATAATTCAATAGGTCAAGAATTAAGTCATTCAGTCCTTTTAGGAGACGACCATTTGATTTTCAGGGAGGGGGCGATTTTGTAAATAAATAATTTAATCTTGGTGACAGTGAAAATAAATATGGTGATCCGACTTGTCGTGAAAATAACACGACAAAAATAAAATAATTTGATATTGATTTGAAGATTTTTTTTTCTTTTGTTGTTGCAAATGCAAAAAAGAAAAAAAAATTGATGTGTCATTTGGTAAAATAAATAATTTGTTCGAGATTTTTATGGAAATAGTTTTTATGGGCAAAATCGCCCAAGCCCTCCTCCAAAAATCAAATGGCCGTGTCCTTAGTATTTGAGGCGATCGCTTCCGCCTTCAATTACACGAGAGCTTCTCCATATGTATCTCGGAAGTCTGGTATCGAGTTTTCATATAAAATTCTCAAAGTTGCTTTCTACCAGGTATATTTATGGTATATAACAAGTTCTACACAATCTTTTCTCTCTGTATATACAACTCTAAATTTTGTTTCCCTTATTAAAATTAATGAGATAATTCATCTGTTTTCCTTCATTTTTTTCAAGCTTTTATCCAAAAAATAAATTTGATCATTTAATCTATCAGTATTGTCACTAACAAAATTTGTATAAACTTTTAATTTTAGATTTTAATTTATGTGTTTGTTTATAGGAATTTGACTGTTCATGGCCAAAATAATTATAAAGGGAGTGCAAATTCGCATCTGTATCTATCTAATGGTAAGACGGAAAATAAATGACCTCTCCCGTGTCGTTAATGAGGGGGGTAGGGGGATGGGGGTTGAGGGGGCGGAGGCTTGGATGCGAGGGTCGGAGGACGGGGGAGCGAAGGGCGGGGACGGGAGTGCCAGGGGCGGGGGATAGCGGCACGGGAATGTCTTACTTATATTGGGGCGGGTATTGCACTTATATGGGTGGGGTAAACATGTTTTGAAGTTATAAATGGTCATTTATATGGTCCCCGGCTCAACAGTGTTTGGATTTTTTTCCATTCCCAACCCCAATCAACAGTGTCGGGATTTGTTTTCGTTGCCGAATTCGAGTTCCAAATCGTGGCAATAAGTCTACTTCAGAGGAAATTGCGAGAGAAATGAAAATTCTTGTACATGACAATCTGAAAGTAACTACCTTGAGGACAAAAATAATAAAAAACGCAAAAGTCAAGAGCATTGAAGCAATGCTGGAAACACTAGGATCACAATTAAACAACCCCAATTACACACAGATCAAACGTCCCCGGTGCCATAGCTTAAGTTGGAGATGATGAAGATTTTGAGTAGAAGAAAATTTTGCAGTTTGGAATAACAAGAGCTGTCACCGAATGGCAGCCAAATATAACCCCGCTCATTGAACCCTGAATCGATATGGTAGGTGCAAATTTAAGTGCATGTGGACACAATACTTGTGTGGACACAATATAAGTATGGAAACAAAACAAGTATGGACACAATGCTAAAATCTTCACGAAAGAACTTTTCATAAGGATGCCAGTCAAAATCAGACAAAAATAAAATTCAACTCTTTTTTTTTTTACCTCTGACATTTCACACAAAAATCATAAGCATTGGAGAAATGTCATTTCATCACTTTGAAATCAACTTTTCAAGAGGAATTCAGCTTGATTTCAAAATACCTACGCCTTGATTTATTTCTTTGAAAAATTGTCAAAGTGAAATAAAACAAAGCAAAAGGCATCAATTAAAGTCCCAGTCAAAAAACCTCCCTTCCTGCACATCTCCATATAGTGTCCATCCTTTGTGTTTCATCAAAACCCTTCCAGTGGTTTACCCGGTAGAAAGGAGTTGTGCTTACCAGGTAACCCATACATAAGGAATCAGGGAAAAGTCAATGTCAAATTACCTCCCCTTCCTGGTTTCGGACAATATTTATATTCCTTTATGCACATCTCTATATAGTGTCCTTCCTTTTTGGTAAAGTTTCATCAAAATCCTTCAAGTGGTTTAAGAAGAGTTGAGCTTGCGAGGTAACACATATATAGGGAATTAAAGAAAAGTCAAAGTCAAATTATCTCCCCTTCCTAGTTATGGACAATAATTATACTCCTTCATACACATCTCCATATAGTGTCCTTCCTTTGTGTAAAGTTTCATCAATATCCTTCCAGTGGTTTAAGAGGAGTTGCTCTTACTAGGTAACCAATACATAGGGAATCGAAGAAAACTCAAAGTCTAAGTATCTCCCCTTCCTGTTTTCGGACAATAATTATATTCCTTTATGCACATCTCCATATAGTGTCCTTCCTTTGCATCAAAATCTTTCAAGTGGTTTAAGAGGAATTGCGCTAACAAGAAGTGTGGACAGACGGACGGACGGACAGACAGAGAGACAGACAAGGTGATTCCTATATCCCCCAAACTTTGTTTGCGGAGGTACAAAATGTATAAAGAAACAACTATCAGATGTTATGGACATTTTTGGCCTCGTATGAATGAGTCTGTTCTCAGTTGATAACGGCTTCTTATGGACTTGTAGATATACCACAACGGCTTCTTATACGCTAAAGATCACACGTTGGAATTAGTAGGATTGAAGTTGAATCTTGCATAATAGAACCAATTGTAAATTCAAGAGATGGTTACAAACCTCATACAATTGCAGATTTTGAGAATAAAATCATGTTCTTTCTTATATTAATCTCAGATATCCATCAGAAAAAAAATACTTAGCATTAATATAAACACTGGTACGGGTAGCAGTTTGATCTAAGATTTTGTTGAAAATGGTGAAGAGGGGTCTTTAGATGGTATTAAACACGAGTCGTCATTTCGACAACCGACGCGTATTTGTATGAAGGGAAATACAGTTTTGGTTATTGAATCTTGCAACGTCAAGGCTGTTAGAGTCATTTCTTCATTTATTCCTCTTTACAAGTACTTACAAGCAGTACCACAGCTGAAACCGCATTCTCTGTCCACCCAGAGATATTTGGAGATGGTTCAATTAAAGACTTAAACGAAGGAAGTAGACTTCTTAGTGATACAATACAGTTCCTTGAAGAGATGAAAAACATGCAAAAAAATGTGCATAACATCAATATTAATACATTGCAGGGACCCCATCGCCTTCCAGCGACAAAAACGATTCAATCAGTGGCTATGTTGCTAGACATTTTGCGTCATTAACAGAATCTTATGGAATCAATGAATGTTCTGAAGAATGTTTAGACTTGAAATCGTTATTCACTTTAGTAAAGAAACATCTGCACAGCACCAAAAGTCTTAGAACCGAAACTCCGAATGTTCTCGAGTGTCACAGGATTTCATAAGTGCCGTCATCAATCCGTGAAGCGATAAACACTTTTTGGGTACCATTACTTTACTTTGCAGAAATTCAATTCTACGAGGCTCCATCGGGGCTAAATCACTTTGAAGATTAAAACTTTCCAGAACATCAGATTAAAGCATTACTCACCTTTAGAGAGCAATTTGGGAAGGGTGTGAGGCAAAGGCCTAGGAGTGTCCGATCTGACACAACCAAGCATAGTGCCAGAACACTGCCGATAAATTTATACATGAATAGACCGAATTCAACAAACTTGAAGGAAACTGAATTTTCTAAATCAACAGAGGAAAGTACTAATCGAAATTACCTAATGTGATCACACAAACTCATGATATGATCCATGACATTGGTGATGTTATCATAACTTTAATTGACAATGAGTTCTATATGGGAGTTAATTGTTCAAAGAGAACGGTCAGATGGCGTTATGAATTTTGATCTGTTTGAAGAAGTAAATGGACTTCAATTCTGATACAATAAAACGATAACTCTGCCATGGAGTAACTCCGTAGTATCATGTACCACCGGGAAACTGTTGACAGCGCCGTTATATTCACACTGAATGAGAACGCATATAATCGTTTGAAAATTAATGATAAAGAAAGAAAATAATCGAAGAACAAATTGAGGAGGCAGAAACGGAAATCGTGAAACTGAAATTGATTCATTTCCTACAGTTGTTCAATCGGACACCCGAAGGGGCAGAAGAGTTGCTCCTCCGAAAAAGTTCAAAGATTTCTTTCTTTTGTAAAATGTTAAAATGTTTCATACACTGTATAAAATGTCGGGTCAAGGTGACTTAAGGATGTTCGCTCATATGCTCCTCCGAGAAAAGTTTCAATATTAATTTCTTATGTAAAATGTTTTGCACATGTTTAATACACGGTATGAAATGTAGGTCAAGGCACCATTCTTATTTAAGAGAACATGGTACTACTGAGTTTCTTCATATATTTATAGTTATATAAACTCACCAAATATCATTCTTGTATCACTTGTAGTAGATGGGATGTGAA
>MJUU01047693.1:32148-64139 GCA_002080025.1 Modiolus philippinarum | reverse complement strand
ATAGGCGACACCAAAGCCAAGAAAAAGTCGAGACCAATGCTCCAACAATGAAAGAAATAAGACAAAATTAGGGCTAGGCGACAGCCAAAATAAAGTCGGGACTAGTAAACACCTTGGAGGGAGTTAGGGCGACACAAAAGTTAATGAAATATTACCGATGTACTTAGATAGGCGACACCAAAGCCAAGAAAAAGTCGGGACCAAAGCTCCACCGATGGAAGATTTAAGACAAAGTTAGGCGAGACGAAAGCCAAAATATAATATAATAAAATATAAATGTTAGGCTCAATGTCACTTGCGCGATTCGTTTACGTTTGAGCGACATAAAACATTGTGCGACAAGAATTTTTTCTAGTCTGGGCCTCCTGCGATCCTAAAATATATTATCGCTACCTTAAAAGAGGTTAATAAGTAAGAAAGCCCAACACTATCAACAGAAAAAAGTACTGTCCATACCAGTGACAGTCTTTTTCTAACTGTCATTAACTGGAAACGTCCTATAAACAACTGTGAAGACTAGAAAAGTACTGTTATTGATTGGGACAGTCCTTAACAGTAGTTTATAGACATACTCATGACTGCGACAAACTGTAAGACACTGTAGCAGTAAATGACAGTCAGTAACAGTATTTACCTGTATTGTAAATAACTGTCCCCGCTTGTGACAGTACTTTTTTAACCGTTTAAGACTGTCATGCTTGTGATGAACTGTCCCTGATTGTGACAGTACTTATTTGGCCTATTATGGACTGTCATGTACTGTTACAGGTGATGACAGACGTTTATAGAATTTACATGTACTGACATGCACTGTCCTAAACTGTCACAGTCGATTTTAGGCCATTGCATTTACTGTCTTGTCACAGGTAGAACATGTGTATAAGTTGTCATTAAAGTGGATACCAATATACTTTTATTCGTAGGATATGGCAAAATTATAATTTTCTGTAATGTACTGATTTAATAGAACAACACAGTTTTCATGGGTAAACTATTTTCCCATGCCGTAGGAAAAATAAATAATTAAAAGGTTTCCATGACACAAAAAGCTAGGAATTGTTTAAATATGAAAAATCCAATTGAGATTCAAGTGAAAATACGATCTAAAACAAGAATTCTCTGTTTTTCAATCTGATAAAAAAAATACATTAAGCGATGTTTCAATATTAGCATCCATGAAAATGTGAAATTTCACAATTTGTTACGGACTCGTCCATATGTTTAAAGATATTTTTGTTGCCAGAATTCAATATCCAAATCTCTTATCAGTTTACACTTTCTTATACACCAAGTTTGGCGTCCCATATAGCATTCCTATTACTTTTTACACAAATTATTGTATTAAGTTATAGATTATTCAACTAATTTTTTCATCATCTCAAATTTAAAACAAAAATCCCAAGCACTATGTTGTGTGCCACAGTAGACAGGGCGTACACACCCTCTTAAATACTGTAAAAAAGTTTTTAATTTTCCAATAACGAGGGTCCTCATGGGGGGGTCCTAGGAATCAAATAATCATTAAATTTTTGCCTTGGTAATCAAATAATCATTAAATTTTTACCTCGGTAATCAATAAATTTTTGGCTTAGTAATCAAAAAGTATATAAAAACACAAGATAATAATGAAATAATCATTAAATAAATGCCCTCGTAATCAAATAATCATTAAAAAATGCCCTGGTAATCAGGTAATCAAGAAACCCATGACGGGCCTAAATATCTTAACAATTGTACACGAAAATGAAATATATATTAGAATTTTTAAATTCAAAAATATGTTACTTTTATATAATTTTCGAGATCAATAGTAACGGTTTCTAAAATCCATATTTTCATAAATTTACCAGTTAATTGAAAAATAAAAAAGTTAAACAAGGTAGCTTACTCGGAATGCAAGTGAAAAAAAACTGAATAAACTTTGTAACTTGTAAATAAGCATTTTTTTTTTCATGCTGAAGTTTAAGACTATTTTTTTTATTTTATTTTATGCGCCAACAATATTGTGTGTATGACAGCAGCGATTATGTAAAATTTAAATGTGAAAGCTTGACCCTTTGTAGTACAAAAATCAATATGTGAATGGTCATCATTTAAATTGTGCATGTCACGAGTAACGACTGACTTTGGTATAAAATTCAAAAAGTTGCATTATGCATGGATTTACAATTTTTCATTTTACAAAATCGATTCAGTTAAGTTTAGATCGTGTTACATACTGATAACCCAAGAGACAGAGCGAGCCTGGAGAGCAAGTAAGTATGTTTTCAACTTTCACATGTCACCCACTTGTACATTTACAACAAGAGAACATTCATCCGTTCCAGGTAAAAGTCTATAGATTTACTCAAAACTAAATAACCAGCCATCAAGTTTGTTTTTCTTGGGTTTTTTTTATTTTTTTTCTTTTTTTTGTTTTGTTTTGTTTTTTTTTTTTTTTTTTTTTTTTTTTTGTTGTTTTGTTTTGTTACGTTTATTTTTTCGTTTTAAAAACATTTTAATGTCGTGTTTATTTATCAGATGTATAACACTAAACGAAAAGACTTACCGGTACAAGGCTACAAGTTTTTTGACAGAATTCCATTTTTTAAGCTTTCGAATGTAAGTGAACATCGACGCATTATAGATGTAATATTATGACATGCCAGTGCAAATAGGGGGAACGACTAAACACCCCAGTGGCAGGACTCCAGAGCGTGTAACATTAAATAATGTCCGCTGTGAAATGTTGTTCGCCTATGATGAAGTCCGAGGACAGAATAAAACGGATGTTGACCATGAAATATTGCCCTCCCGGACAGTGCACTGAAGAAACGTTCCCGTTTATTAATGAATGAAAGAAATATATCAAAAGTTGTAATATGATTTTTAAAATTTCCTTTGATCTTTCAATGCTTTAAAGGTCGATATTCTGTGTAGAATGCATTAATTTAACTATTGGGAAGTTATTGCACTGTAGAAAAGTTCAGTTCCTGCACACAATACAAATACAATGGGATAGTAGGGGCTTGATTCAGTGCATTAACTTCATGCAAATTAGATGATAATGCATTGCTGGACTCCTCCCTCAGAAAAAACAAAAGCCAATGAAACTCATTTTGATTTTATTATTCGGTAAACAGCTAATGTTAGTAAACAACTGTCTTTATTTTTGCAGTGCCTATGGCATGGAAATTTTACTCGGGCGTTTCTTGTCAGAAAATGTCTCAATGGATATAGGAACTTAATTTTTTGTTCCTTTAAAATACGATTTTTACTTAATTTTCAAATTCTGTTGGTATATGTCGTTCAAAGTAGATCGGTCAAACGTGATCAGTCCAAATAACAGCTTAATTAACAACCGGTCAGTGTGTATATCATATTGTATAATTACTTAAATCATATCAAGTCAATATTTAACAATTCAAATCAAACTGTTTGATCATGTATTTAAAATAAAAGTATTTATCAAATACCGAAATATTCATTCTTGAAAATAAAGCTATCTAAAAAAGAATAAAATGTTAGTTTCAAAACAATTTGAGGTCTATTAAACTCAAAAATTCACATATTTAATTCAATAATATATGCATCTGAAAATAGAATTAAAAACAATGTCTGCTCTGAAGAATTCACATAATGTAATGTTAATTCTTATACGAAACTGAATTTTGCAATGTATGTATCATATTTAAAAAAAATCAGATATTTCGGCAATATACGTCTGATCCGAAGAATTCAAGTATTTCCGCAATTTATGTTTCGTCCAAAGATTTCAGATATTTTAGCCAAATATATTTCATCCCCCAAAAATTCAAATATTTCGGCAGTATATATACATTCGAAGAATTCCAATATTTCGGCAATGTATGCCTTATCCGAAGAATTAAAATGTTTTGAGTCTAAACATGAAAATAAAGTCTAACTATAGTTGAAAATGACGCAAAATTTCAGAACTCCGCTGATATATCCACAATTATTTTTGCGAATAGGTTATATTTTCTTCTCGTATCTAAATCGTCTCTGTCCTGAAATAAATTTCTGAAACGAGTCAAAATATGGAAACAAAGTCTGAAAGTTGAATTTGAAGCAAATTCCCCTTCTCATTACCGGTTGGGGGGTTCGAGGCTGTATGGCATAGGGAATATGGACTGTTCAGTCAATATAAAACATTTATTTCACAGCATGGACGTACATTGTTCACAGCAAGCTTGCCACTCAAAGACAGAAGTGCAATGACAAAAAAGTTCCCGAGATTCAAAAGGACAGTCAGTGCTCAACTCCCGACTATATTTAGTCTAAAAAGAGGTTTTTCAACTTTCACGTGAATTTATTTCATTCAGCATACCAATTTTGCAAATGCATTAAATCTTCTCCAAAAAATCTTAAACAAATCATTTCTAATGTACACTATCATGATAAAATGAATTCAAATGCATTTTCATACTTTTAGATGTAAAATTCATCCATCGAACTTGCCACTTGAATGCAAATTTGACACGGATTTTGTAAAAAAAACATGTAGGTTTTTGTTATAATTCGTTGTTTAGGACCACCGGAACCAAACTAAACTGACTGCCATTTGGAATGGCAAATGTTCATACACTGGCAACGAAAAATTGGTTTTGTTACACGATGTCCTTCGAGTAGTATTATATTTAAAAACTCTGTAAAATGGCTTAAATCGACATAAAATGCTATTTATTGCCATGTTCGACTGCTAACATGTCAGAAAACATGCACGTGTGTTATTTGTTATAGAATTTGCTACTAAGTTGATAGGGGGGAGTTTTTGTTAACGTGTTTTAGGCATTATCAGCTGGTTGTTTTTGGTGAAATAAATCAGTTGTAACTGTTTTGGACCATTTAGTGTTGAATCCTGTAAATAAAAAGCACTATTTGCTGTTATCAATAAATTTCGTGTTCCGTGTTTGTAAATGTCCACTGTTTTATGGAAATTGAAAGATTGTTAGCCTTAAAATGAACCCCCTGGTGTCCTCTTTTAAATCTCACAATTTCTCATTTACCAAAAAAATCATTATGATAACTCGAAAAGAATAGTATAATCAGACACATTTAAATATATAATTTTTCTGACTAAAACTAGATAAAATGATCATGCAAATTCTGGTTCCCGTTCGGGCTAAAGGTTAAAGGCACCATCTTCAGTTCAATATTAAACACTATCTGCCAAGTGCGAATCGATGAGATCATTATTATAGTCGAGCAATATATATGCGATTGTTGAAAAAAATCCTTATTACTGTAACAAACATTATTGATTTTATAACAGTTATTATCTCTTTATCGGGATTTCATCTATTGTTTAGACTAAAATAATGATCTCATTGATTCGCACTTGGCCGAAAGTCTTAAACCTATGCGAATTTTGCGTTTAATCCCTAGACTCAACGAATTTCTGCTATTAACAAAATATATGTGCAAATTATTGATATTATGCATGCAAAGCAACTATTATTTCTTTCTAATTAAACATTTTCTCAAATTTGTAGAAAAATCTAGTAAATATTGTGGCAGTTGGATATTTTAGGGCATATGTGCGATCTGTTTGAATGATTTTGCCTCTTTTATATTCTTTACCACTAATATCTCATTCAATCACTGATGCTACTTGCAATTAATAGTGGCTTCTTAAGCATGATCGAAACAGTTATATGGAGACAATGTTTGATGAAGAATCAACAAACGTATGACTGAGGGTTTAACGTAAAAGTGGGTACTAATGAACACAGGCTGGAGCCCGGAGGCCTGGTGTTGTAGCTCGGACCGCCAGGCTCAACAAGGTTGGAGCCAAGAACCCCTTATATTCCCCGATTAAATTACCATAGGTTTAACATTGAACTGAAATAGGGACCTTTAACTTTATTGCAAGTTCTTCTGAATAATATGGCTTATCCGACGTACCGGAAAACGTCTCCACCTTTTGTACTAATAAGCACGGTCTTGAATATTCTGTACATAAATGTGCAGGAAGTCGTTCCATGGCTGCCGCCAGTTGAACGACCTTTTTATAGGGTGGATAACAACAAGCAGAATATTCATGTTGTTTAATTAAAAATATAAATTTAATGCTGTTTTACAAGTAGCCCGGTCGTTCCTCTAGTATGTCCCCTAGTTATTAAATAAAATGAAATGTATAAGGGGTTTCTAAAGGAGTCAGAAATTAGTGTATCTGAAGTGACCTCATGTCAACCGATACAGTAAGTCAGGAATGGATCGGTTATCGTTAGAAAACTGATATTTGATACCTTTCAGATAGCCTAGAGTATTATAAAATAATAAGTAAAAAACAAATGAAAATAAAAAGGCAAACAAACAAATTAAACTTCACAAAACAAAAAAAAACAAAACCAAAAAAAAACAAAAACAAAAAAAAAACAAAAAACAAACCAGAAAAAGGAGGACTTGCACCTCGCTAAACAAATCCTTGGAGTGCATACAATCAAGCAGGTCATTTTCAGGGGAGATAACTGTGAAACATTCAATCATGATATATGTACATGTGTACGCAATTCGATCTTTTTTAATCGAACTGTTTAACGCAAAAGTAAAAGAAGTGAACACGATTGATAAGAAAATAAATATTGAGTTACTTTAATGCAAATAAAAATTAATTAAATAAAATACCCACTAACATAAATATTACGATTATTAGTCCCAGATTTGTGTTTCAAAAGTTTTTATACATTATTTTAAATTATGTTCTGTTCTGTTCTATTTTATATTAGTGGTACATATGTACAATGTTAGGGTTACACATTAGAAATAGGAGAATGATTCAACATCTATCCAATTAACAAAATGTAATAAACAAGTGGTCAAGTCATCACCTGTCACCTTGACCAGGTGTTAATTAGCCCGAGGGCGTCGTAAATCATTGTTGCAGTCAGATGTTAAGATGTTTAAAATCATTGTAGTTGTGTTATTTGAATAAAAAGGAATATTATAAACAAGAAAAGATATGGGTAAACCCATATCTTGAGATTAATTCTTTTAAAACTCTGAAATGACATTATATGTATATTACGGGGAACATATGCATCACCATGCATACACAAGTCACTCGTTGTGCATCAGTTGACAATAATAATAAAATAAAATTTGAAAAACCAAACTATTATCTTTTGAATAGATTTATTCACGTTCATTTACTCAGTACAAGGAAATCCAGGAGCGGATCCAGGAAATATGAAAAGGGGGTTCCAATTGAGAAGTGAAGAGAAATTTCGCCGAGCGGAGCGCGAAAATTTATGGGGTATTTCTTAGTAAAACGCCAATGGGGTATTTTTTAGTAAAACGCCAGTATTTTCATTAAAAATACACGATTGTCCAGATAAAAGGGTTGATTCAAACCCCCGGAACCCCCTTGGATCCGCCAATGAAATCTAAACAAATCCTTGCTCAGTCCAATGTCATGTGTATTAGAACAGTGAAAAAAAGCATATAGCAGTTTTGACGAACACCCGAATTTCAAATTAAATATTATTTCAATATTTTAATTATTACAGCTTTGAAATAAAAATTGACATATTATTACACTGATTGCCAAACAGAATAATAAAAGACCCTGCCCTCTTCCGGTTGTCTCCATATTAGAAAAATATGAAGTTTTGCGTGTTAGTTTTCAATTGAAATTGGAAGTAATTTAATCAATTTCTTTAGTGTTAGAAAATACATCATTTTGTAGATAAATTACATATCGATATTAGAATATCTCCAGTTAACAAAAACATGACTTAACGGGTTCGATTGGGAAGGGGAGAGGCAGTCACAAAGATTGTATCCTTTAATTTTAGATGAATTTATTTATTAATGTTATATTATATATGTTTTTTAAATTTACCCTTATATTTAGAAACATATCTTTATATTAATTTATTCATTTATATAATTAATGTCATTTTTTTTAATGGTGGTCCAAATTTCAAGATAAAAGTCTGTGATTGATCAAAATTTTGGGATGAAATTTCACAAAAGTCGAAGCAAATCTGGTTATTAATTTCATTCCTTTTGGAATAGACTTAGACTCTGTTATTTGCATATTTCGTTTAATTTACAATCATGTAGTGCCTGCGGGCGAATTACCCAGTTAAAGTCGATAGAATACTGCATTATTATTTCACGAGGTTCACCGATCTTTAGATTTTAATAAAATATTGATATTTTAAGCTGGAAAGAATCAAATAATTATTTTCTATAACTGTGAATAAAATTTATATACAGGTTTTATTTTTGCTTTTATTTCACTTCTCACAGTTTATTAATATTGTTATTTAAAACACGGATCCAATTAACCTGCATTTGACCATATGTAAGCTGTTTTACGGAAGGGTTTTGGAGACTCTATCCTCAAATCTGATGGTAGCGATACACCCGTTTGAATTTTTGCAACAAAATCACCAAACGTCATTCCTACAAATTGAATGGGAAATTGTCGCAATATCCTGTTGATGAACAGTAAAATATGTAAAATATTTTCAATGGTCCTTTGCACTCCCCAATAATTTATTTATATATTTATTTGAAATTTACATTCATATTGAATCAGGCAAATACATCATATTTATTACACAACATCGTATAAATGTCTCTGAAACTGATACATTTTAGCTTAAAATAACCAATATTATAGATATACGTCCTTGAAATAACACAGAGTTGAACTGCAATATAATTTAGACTCTTTAAAATTTTGACAGGTCACGGTAGATGCCACTTCGATTCTAATGATTTACGTCTGTTAATCTCATAGATTTTACTGTCTAAGAAAAAATGGCATTCATCCTCGATTTAATTGTATTTTCGACACAATCTTTTTCCTCTCGGTAATTTTTTTGTAACGACATAGTCACTCATACGAAATTTTGATAAAATTTTGAAGTGATATATTGCGAAATTACGGATGTTTTGTATTGCTTAATTTATTCACTATAATAGGTAAATTTTGTACATTTGATCCAAAGAATCAGTGCCATATTATACTCTCTTTGAAAAAATAAATATTTGGGACTGTAGAATTGTTATTTTTAATAGAAAAAGATAGTGTATGATAGAAAACCATGCTATAAACTATATGACTTAAATTCTTATGCCACATTGTATGAAAATAAAGCAAAGAATTACAATGGCCTAAAATCGACTGTTACAGTACATGACAGTGCAAGTCAGTAGTGTAAATTCCACAAACGTCTGTCATTATCTGTAACAGTTAATGACAGTTCGTAATAGGCCAAATAAATACTGTCACAATCGAGGACAGTCTATCACAATCATGTCAGTTTTTAATGGTTAAAAAAGCACTGTCACAAGCGGGGACAGTTATTTACAATACAGGTAAAAACTGTCATTGACTGTCATGCACTGTAACAGTGCTATACAGTTATTTGCAATCAAACATATGTCTATAAACTACTGTTAAAGATTGTCCCAATCCATAACAGTACTTCATTGGCCTTCGGCAGTTGTTAATAGGACGCTTACAGTTTATGACAGTAAGAAAAAGACTGTCCCTGGTATGGACAGTACTTTTTTCTGTTATATATATCTTTATTCTCTAAAACCACAAAAACAGTAGTACAGAGATACAACAGCTGAAAACAATATACAATATAACAAAAATACAATATACAAGTGACCACAGAAATAAGCCAGGGGTAGTCACAGTTTTATTAATAATGTTTATAAACTTCACAAGTTTAATAAGTTTTGATCTGTTTTTAGTACTCATTAAATCCCTAAATTTCAGAACGTTTGGTCTCCTACAATAGTATCTTGGTATAAAATTTTCACGAATGTCTGCGAAAAATGGACAGACAAGTAAGACATGAAATTCATCACCAATTTCGTTTTGTCTACATAAATTACATGTGCGACTATTTCTGTCTAAATTTAACCATCTACCTTCTTCTATTGGCAGTCTATGATTTACAGTTCGAAATCTACATAGATCGATAACTAATTTATCATCAAGCAACTTGAAATAAGGTTCTAATTTTACAGAGTCTTTGTAAATTCTATAATTCAAAGTTTTTGAAGAAATTTGTACGATTTCATTCCAGTTTTGCGTGTACTGATCCCTAAGACTTTGCCTAACATAGTATAATAACCACTTCGAATTCAAAAAATTTTGACTTTCCCATACGAATGATAAACCGCAAGTATTTAATATTCCTCGAACATTTTCAAGCCAACTGAATTGACTTCCTTGATTCTGTTGCATACTTAGTGCCAAATTATATACCATGTAAGGAATTTTCAATCCTTTATCAGTTAATAACTTTGACCAAAACGATAAAACTCTAATTTTGATATCAATATCTACTGGATAGCGTCCAAGTTCACCATAAATCATACAGGAAGGAGTAGATGTTTTTAAGTGTAACAATAACTTGCAAAATTTCAGATGAACTTTTTCAATAATACCAAGATTTCCAAACCCCCAAACCTCCGAGCCATGCAATAAGATTGGCTTCACCATTTTGTCGAAAAGATCAAGTTGACATGTAATAGATAAATTATGCAATCTACCAATTTTCAGGACTTCATACATTGCTCTTGTTGCTTTTTTAACGGCTATCTGCTTTGCAGTATTAAAGGTGCCATATTTTGATAATGAAACACCTAAAAAATTAAATTCCTTAACTATTTCTATTTCATGACCATCTAAGTCAAAATGATATCTGTTAGATATTGCACCTTTAGAGAATATCATAATTTTAGTTTTTTCAATATTCACTTTAAGTTTCCAGTTTGTGCAATAATCAGAAAAAGAATCTAATAGATCTTGCATGTCGTTTTCATCCTCGGCCATCAAAAGGGTATCATCGGCGTATAAAAGAGAAAATAATCGAATATATACATCAAATTTTTCATCAATATCTTCGGTTATTGATGACAAACCTCTAAGATTACAGTTTGACAAAAAAGAATCTAAATTATTTAAAAAAATAGAAAATAAGAAGGGTGATAAATTTTCCCCTTGTCGTACACCATTTAAACATGGAAAAAAGGCTGATGCTTCCCTGTTGTAAACAATTCTAGACTTCGTTTCGTTATAAAGATTCACAATTACTTTGTACATTTTACCATTCATATTATTTAACAAGAGTTTGTACCAAAGGCCTTCTCTCCACACTTTGTCGAACGCCTTTTCAAAGTCCACAAAACAACAGAATAACTTCTTTCGTTTGAATCTTAATATTTCACAAAGCATATGCAAAGAAAAAAGACTGTCAATGGTTGAGTAACCTCCCCTAAACCCAAATTGATTTTCATTTAGTATAAGGAATTCATCCGAAAATTTTTTTAGCCGCTCATACAAAACGGAGGTAAAAAGTTTACTTAGACAGCTCAAGATTGTGATAGGTCTGAAGTTTTTGGGGTCAAGAGGATCGCCTTTATTTTTATAAATCGGTTTTATATCCCCAGCCAACCAATTCTCTGGTATGACTCCAGATTCAAATATTAAATTAAAAAGGTATTCATAAGTACTAATAAATAAGTTAGCCGTAGATTTAATATATTCATTTATAACCCCATCTTGGCCTGAAGCTTTATTATTTTTTAACTTTTTAATACACTGTAATATTTCGCTTTGAGTAATTCTCAAGTTAAGCTCCTCATTCAGATTTTCTATATTATACTCATCAATATCTGGAAAAGAAATAGTGTCGTCTCTCGGAGGTGCTTCATTTAGTTTACTAAAAAAATCATATAATGAATCTATAGATATATCGGGCCCCTCTTGCCTATCACCTTTGAGTATTTTCCAAAAATCCCTGGGGTTTCTTGATTTCAATTCGTCTATATCCTTTGAAACTTTCTTTCTATATGAGCGCATGTCTGCATCCATTGCCTTTTTATAAGTTTTTTCAGCTTCCTGAAGTTTTACCCTATTATCATTCGATTTATTTTTTCGAAAATATCTCTTTCTTTTTCTATATTCCCGCCTGGTTTTCTTACTATTATCGCCGAACCAAGGCTTTGTATTCAGTCTTTTTCTACAGTATTTCTTATTTATAGATACATGCTTTGATCCAAAAGTGTCTTTTGCAGAGTTAATAAATGTGTTACAAAGATCTGCAGTTAAATCATTTACAGTTTCTTTATCAATCAACCCATTTTGCAATGTTGCAAATTTATCATTCAATAAATTAACTTTGTCTAGATCAATTTTGTTTTTGAATTCTTCTTTCTTTTCATCATCCCATTTGTTAATCCTCTCAATTTTATCTCGAAAATGACCCCCTACGTCTCTCAAATTATTATTGTTGTTAACGTTTTGCATAGAATTACGCTTTACAGTAATATTAAGTGGATTGTGAGCGTCAGAGAAAAGAGAGCTGAACTCCAAAACTTCAAAGTTCACAAAATAAGACAACATATTCACATTCGATATACAGTAATCAACTATACTAACATTTTTACATGTGCATTTACCTTCTGAAGCATCTATACCAATTCTACCATTTAGGATAAAAAAATCGTGATTTTTACAAACTTCAAGTAATTTATTACCATAACCGTTCTTTGATTTATCACAACTCTTCCTCTTTCTAGGAATGTTTAAATTGTCGAGTATTTCTACTTTATTACAATTTACATTATCAAAACCAATATTTTGATTATCATCATCAACAATAGAAAAATCGTCGTCGTCTGATGTTCTACTATTAAAATCCCCTACTAGGAAAATATATTTAAAGTTTAAACTCATGTTCTGTATCTCCAATTCTAATTCGTCAAAAGCAGAATTATTTGCATACCTAGTATACTCAGGAGGTATATACACAGTTCCAAAAGCAACATCCCCGTCTAAACCTAATAATTCGTTAGATAGTGCAATGAGCTCATTTTTGCAGGTTACAAAATAAAATGTTGGCGAAATAACGCGAATCTTTTGGGAATAAACGCGGAACTTGCGCGAAAGAATTACTTTCTCGAAAAACTCGATACTTTCGCAAAAAAACGCGATACTTTCTAGAATAAATGCGAAATAATCGCGAATAAACGCGAAACTATTGTAAATGAACGTGATAATTTTTTTGCGAATAAACGCGAAAATACATATTTAACTACAAAAAGTTATTCATATTATCTTAATATACCCCTCGCAAACGAAGTGAGGAATGTATATAAGAATCATCCTGTCCGCCCGTACATCTGTCCGTCCATGTTGTTTGTCAGCGCAACTCAAAGAGGTGAATGAAGGAATTTGGTTGCTGTCAAAAATTTAAAACGGGAGATAATTTGATTTTTCTTTCCAAAAATGAGGGCGGACAGTCAATGTACCTTGTCATCGCAACTCCTCCTAAACGACTCAAAGAATTTTTTATGAAACTTTACACAGTTGTAGTAAAGCACCTGCAGATGTGCATGAAGGAATTTGGTTGCTGGGAGATCATTTGACTCATATTAAAAAATTGAGAGGGTAGTCCTAAAGCAGTTGTGGGTTTTGATAAAATGAGTACAGTTTCAGTAAACCACCAGAGTATGCGCATGTAGAAATTTTGTTTCTGCTCAAATGTTGGAGGTGGGGTAATTAAATTAAATTTATCTTCAAAGAAGGAACGGAGGTATAACCTGCTGACCCATCAGGTCACAGTACCTCTAGTTACAATTGCATTAGCATGAAATTCCAATGGGTAAGACCAGGTCACACCTTTACCCGTTTTTCATGAAATGACACACTGGTTGTATTGTACATAGTATTGCATAACATCTGCTTTCGGGTTTCCTAAATATCTAAAAATACGGCATTTAGTATCGACCAATATGATGTTTTATGAGCAAAGAAAACTTACAGCCGTCGTCGGCCGTGGTCAATAGTGTTGGTTCGCTTGGGCTAAAACACCGTGTGAGCTTTTGCCATAACTTGGCTTCCGGCTTCACTAAAGCTTTATAGTATAGGAGTGGTATATGGATGACCATTACTTAGATAATACAGAATGGTGATCATAAACTATAATTCTATGGTGATGATATTTTGCTTATTAAATATTCAGATCTTTTCAAATTTCTACATTGAAGTCTATTTATCAGCAACTGCAATCTTATTTGTCCTTTAGCAAGATTTTTTTGCCTGTTTGGCCCTCTTGCCTTGACCTCAATTCATGGTTCATTGATTTTTTCTTTTTTCAATTCAGTTTGAGAGCAACTGTTCCACATTGGCTCACTTAATTTAGTCTACAGCAAAAAATAGACCAGCGATTCGGAATAAGAATAATAATGTTTGCAACAACATTATGAAGCGTTCACTGACGACCTGTATATCCAGGGATGGATTTGAAGGGTAGAAGTCAAGTTCCCCCATGCTGTTCCTGAATATGGTTCGGTTATTGGTTGAATAATAAAAGGATATGGAGTAAATGTACATGAGACAAATCCAAAACATGATTAAAACCAACAACTGGACATGCTCTTTTATTGTCGTCCCTCATCTCGAAGTCACCATGAGGCATTCAACAATGAGCACCTCATAGTGAATTCAATACGGCCCCTTGCATCAGTTTAAGCGAAATTAGTGGTTAAATGTTTAGATGTTGATTTACTTTACACTCGCCTTTCCATTCATTTTGCAAATATGGGTAATGAATTCGCTATTTTTTATGAGTACTCCGCTAGAATTTAATTTGCCATCGATGGTTGAGTTTTTCGGCTGCTGCTACTTGTATCTGAGTGCAACGGAGTCCTCTGCTTGGAGTAACCCTTGAGTACTTCCAAAACTGTGCTCCCGTGCTATTTTCATGATTTTTTCGCTTCTGCTTGTGGGTTACAGTGTAATGGAGTCGATACTTAGAATGGGTTTTGAGTATCTCCAAAACAAACCCCATGTTCATCTCATGAATTAAATGGCGATAGGACGCAGTACCAGCATCAGTGGTTATTTCAGTTGATGTTAGAGACATGGACTTTAGCTGCCCAGGTCTTATATTCTACAAAAATATGAAGTAGTTTTAGTGAAATGTAATTTATGGCAGCTGCGAAACATTTTCCCTCCTCATAGTTATCCCGAAGATTATGCTACCAAAAATATAACGATATAACGATATCGGAGTATATTATTGACCCGTCGGTTTCAGTTATTGTAAACGAAAGGCATTTAGAGCAGTCGACCAGAGACCACATAGTTATCACGATTTGAAACGTATGCAAAATCAATGGATTGCCAGAACAAGATTGATTGATTGAATATTGTTTAACGTCTACTCAGCAATATTTCAGCTATATCAAGACGAGAACAAGTTTGTTGATAAATAATCACTTTGGGGTATGGAAATGGCCATGGGACGGGAAATTCTGACTGCCACTGGAAAAGTAGGGTGAAATCGTCAAGGGCGGGAAATTTAGCCTTGTAGCCGATCACCTACGGACCACCCCAAAAAGAGCTTGCTACAAGGGTTCTTTAACGTGCAGGAAGCGTGGCATTTCTTCCAACACGTGGACCTGAGTTTACATCCCATCCGAAAGATGGGTTGTGTATTTATTAATCCCGCACAACCACGGAATGGGTCCTATTTCTATATCCCGGGACCCTCGGGGTCAGCCTCCGTTTAGGAGGGGTCACACCCCGCAAGCCGGAGATACTGGGTCCTATATCTATATCCCGGGGTTCCCTCGGGGTTCTCTGTTAGGATGGCTCATACTCCAAGCTCAGAGGATGCTGCGGGCCTATTCTTCAGCCGGGACCGCGCACGGCGGGCCAGAACAAGAACTGTATTAGTTATACATGGACATGGTATCTGACTTTGATTGTTTAAGTTTTTTTAACTATCCGTTCGGTTTGTTGCTTTGATTTTCGTTTACCTTTTTTTAGTATTTTCAAACGTGTTATTCCCATAGGGCCTGATGGAAATTTATGTTCGGCCTTGGGAGTGTGTTTTTGTGGATCGGAACAATTTGGGCAATCTTGGAAAAATCGTTTNTGCACCTTTAGAGAATATCATAATTTTAGTTTTTTCAATATTCACTTTAAGTTTCCAGTTTGTGCAATAATCAGAAAAAGAATCTAATAGATCTTGCATGTCGTTTTCATCCTCGGCCATCAAAAGGGTATCATCGGCGTATAAAAGAGAAAATAATCGAATATATACATCAAATTTTTCATCAATATCTTCGGTTATTGATGACAAACCTCTAAGATTACAGTTTGACAAAAAAGAATCTAAATCATTTAAAAAAATAGAAAATAAGAAGGGTGATAAATTTTCCCCTTGTCGTACACCATTTAAACATGGAAAAAAGGCTGATGCTTCCCTGTTGTAAACAATTCTAGACTTCGTTTCGTTATAAAGATTCACAATTACTTTGTACATTTTACCATTCATATTATTTAACAAAAGTTTGTACCAAAGGCCTTCTCTCCACACTTTGTCGAACGCCTTTTCAAAGTCCACAAAACAACAGAATAACTTCTTTCGCTTGAATCTTAATATTTCACCGCTCATACAAAACGGAGGTAAAAAGTTTACTTAGACAGCTCAAGATTGTGATAGGTCTGAAGTTTTTGGGGTCAAGAGGATCGCCTTTATTTTTATAAATCGGTTTTATATCCCCAGCCAACCAATTCTCTGGTATGACTCCAGATTCAAATATTAAACTGAAAAGGTATTCATAAGTACTAATAAATAAGTTAGCCGTAGATTTAATATATTCATTTATAACCCCATCTTGGCCTGAAGCTTTATTATTTTTTAACTTTTTAATACACTGTAATATTTCGCTTTGAGTAATTCTCAAGTTAAGCTCCTCATTCAGATTTTCTATATTATACTCATCAATATCTGGAAAAGAAATAGTGTCGTCTCTCGGAGGTGCTTCATTTAGTTTACTAAAAAAAATCATATAATGAATCTATAGATATATCGGGCCCCTCTTGCCTATCACCTTTGAGTATTTTCCAAAAATCCCTGGGGTTTCTTGATTTCAATTCGTCTATATCCTTTGAAACTTTCTTTCTATATGAGCGCATATCTGCATCCATTGCCTTTTTATCAGTTTTTTCAGCTTCCTGAAGTTTTACCCTATTATCATTCGATTTATTTTTTCGAAAATATCTCTTTCTTTTTCTATATTCCCGCCTGGTTTTCTTACTATTATCACCGAACCAAGGCTTTGTATTCAGTGTTTTTCTACAGTATTTCTTATTTATAGATACATGCTTTGATCCAAAAGTGTCTTTTGCAGAGTTAATAAATGTGTTACAAAGATCTGCAGTTAAATCATTTACAGTTTCTTTATCAATCAACCCATTTTGCAATGTTGCAAATTTATCATTCAATAAATTAACTTTGTCTAGATCAATTTTGTTTTTGAATTCTTCTTTCTTTTCATCATCCCATTTGTTAATCCTCTCAATTTTATCTCGAAAATGACCCCCTACGTCTCTCAAATTATTATTGTTGTTAAAGTTTTGCATAGAATTACGCTTTACAGTAATATTAAGTGGATTGTGAGCGTCAGAGAAAAGAGAGCTGAACTCCAAAACTTCAAAGTTCACAAAATAAGACAACATATTCACATTCGATATACAGTAATCAACTATACTAACATTTTTACATGTGCATTTACCTTCTGAAGCATCTATACCAATTCTACCATTTAGGATAAAAAAATCGTGATTTTTACAAACTTCAAGTAATTTATTACCATAACCGTTCTTTGATTTATCACAACTCTTCCTCTTTCTAGGAATGTTTAAATTGTCGAGTATTTCTACTTTATTACAATTTCCATTATCAAAACCAATATTTTGATTATCATCATCAACAATAGAAAAATCGTCGTCGTCTGATGTTCTACTATTAAAATCCCCTACTAGGAAAATATATTTAAAGTTTAAACTCATGTTCTGTATCTCCAATTCTAATTCGTCAAAAGCAGAATTATTTGCATACCTAGTATACTCAGGAGGTATATACACAGTTCCAAAAGCAACATCCCCGTCTAAACCTAATAATTCGTTAGATATCTTAAACCAGGAAATCACTTCACAGTTACTATCGATTGGTACAATAAACTTTTTAAGCTTCGATTTAAACCCAATAACAATCCCCCCTGATTTCCTTTTACCAATACAGTTTCGATTTTTCATAAAAAAGTCATAACCCTGTAGCTTAATAACATCAGCACTATCAGTTTTTGTTTCAACAAAACAGACTATGTCATGTGATTTAACTAAAAATTCAAATTCGGGATACCGCAACCTATTTTTGAAGCCACAGCAATTCAAAAATAAAAGGTCTAAATTCTCTTCACAAAACGATCTAAAAACATTTTTAGTGTTACAACTTTCTGAACATAATCTTGACTCTAAGTCAAACAAGTTATCACTACCCCTTCGGCTGTCCTAGTACCGGTCAGGGGTTGAACCAACTCGCGGCCTTTTTGGTCTTTGTCTTTCCTGGCTAGGTGGTGTATTAAAATTGTCTCTATATCGCGGCCTCGCGTCGCTTGGTGTTGTTAGAGTATCTCTGTAAGATCTGCGCTCAGTTCGCTCAATTTGCTCATTTTGCGATTGTCTCATTTCTACGGAATCACCCTCCGCCAATTCCGGAACGTACTTTTCTCCGTCTATATACAAAGTATCTCTAACTAGCGCAACTTGTCTGTTTTGTCGTTTTGCGTCTTTCATGACTGGATATAATTTCTGTCTCCGTTTTTCTATCACATCGGGGAATTGCTCTTTAATTCCGAATGGGGTATTTCGCAGCAGGTAACCTTTACTTAGAACCAACTCTAGATCTTTCCTAAAAATAAATCTTGCTACGATAGGTCTACCACCATTTTGAGCTCTACCTTTTATTCTATGCACATTGCCCAGTTCTACCTTTTATTCAATACCCAGCTCATGATATAAGAAGCTTCGTAGCTTTTCTTCACAGTTTTCATTTTTAAAGTATTTCAAACCGCTAAAGATGAGGTTATTTTTCATCGACCTGCATTTAAGGTCAAGTATCTCATTCCTGACCTCATCTAGCTCTTTTGATTCGATTCGGTTGGACTGTGTCATATTAACCTGAATTTGCTCCAAATCAGCTTTTAGTTTGTCCACTTCACTTTTATTGGTTACGCATGCCCTATCAATTGATTCAATATGTCTTTTCTGTGTGTCACATTTTATTTTAGTTTCATCGAAAAGTTCACTCATAGCTATGACAGATGTTTCTATTTCTTTATTCTTTGTTTCAATTTCTCTAACGGAACGTTCAAGCGGCCCTAGTCTTAGAGTAAGGGACCTTAGTTCAGTTTCAACTTTGTCAAGTTTATTAAGTTTTTCTTCAATCGCCTTTGATCGATTGTCAACTTCTGTTACCATTTTTAATATCAAATTTAGCATATATGTATTATTGTCATTTTCTTTTGACTGCTCCATAATTTTTTGGCTCTCTGACAACAGTTTGGATGTTTCCGAAAGCGACATGATATAAAGATCAAAGTATCTGTTATGAATGAATGAACGTATGACGTCACTTTTTTACTACTACTATAACTACTATAGAGTCCAAAGTCCAAATTGAAACAGACTGTTGTGATTACTTTTTGTACTATAATACTGTACAGCCCCGGGCACAGGTCAGGTCTCGCTGAACTATCTATATTATTTTAAAACGATTTCCAAAAGTATAAATATGGACATTTAGAACTCCCAAAACTCCAAAATAACTAAATATAACTAAAACAAGTATCAATATATTCACATTTGTCTATTTTTGGTTCCCAAAAGCCTTGAATAATTATCCAAAATCCATTTTTTCGGAGCAACAAAAAAACCACAACATGCCCCTTAGTTGTCACGTGACTCTCTATACAATGAAATGTAATTTTGAAAGTTATTATGTTGTTTTAACAAAGCCGGAAATAATACAATATCCAATATTCTCTAATTTCTAGCAAACACCTACTGACTAATGGGTTATTGAAATAATAATCAATATGGGTATTTATTTGATCTCAGTTGGCGATTAGTCAATCATGTAAATGTCCCATGTCAGTTTCTAGAAATAGTGCAACCGGATGTTGATTAAATTAACACTTGTATCATTATCGAGGGAAACGGTTTTTGCATTTTTATGACTAAGATAACTCAATTTATTGATCATAAGACATTTTTATCAAAACTATTATATTCAACACCCCTTTCAATGAATGGCGCAATGATACACATAGCAACGATGATAGCAACAAAATGAGGCCATACTTAAGACTGGAGACTGCTGAGATCGATTTACTTCAACTAAATTGAGTAGAAATTAGAGAAACAACCTCTAACATTGTTTTCCGGTTAATTACGACAATTTCTCACATCCCGATAGTTAAATTTTCACATTTTAAAGTTCATTTTTTCCTTGACCAAAGTTTAATCTTAACTTCTGGATTTTTTTGTTTGTATACATCAACTTACCATTAAAGAGCTTTAAAACTACAGATTTTTTCATCCAGTTCTGTCTTTCCTCAACCCATGAAAAGTATTTTCTGCATACTGTCATAGATATGATAAGAACACGTCTGAATATTGCTTATTTTAACACGCACAGTTAATATTTTTTTTGTGGAAATACAAACGAAATGATAACGTGTGAATTTTTTTTTCTTTTCAGTGAAAATTTTAAGTAGAATCAACACTGATATGTGAAATCAAGGTTTCCTTTATCGCCTGGACATTTGAATAATTATCTTATTTATTATCCATTTTTCTGTATTCAAATAATTATGAACTGTTTCCATTTATTTTTGGTTCTATATTCTAGACTCATATAAATATGAACTGTTTCCATTTATTTTTTTTTTTTTTTCTAGACTCGAATAACATCATACCAGTTAGCGTGTCTATCGGAGTGGTTTTCGGTGTAATAATACTGGCTATAGGTGTGATTTTGATAATATGCAAACATTCAAAGTAAGTCATAATTAGATTTAGGATTGATAAAAAAATACACGAAATACTTTTAACTCGGATATTCAAGCAGAAAAGTACTTTTTCTCAACATACATAAAATTGAACAAATTGAAATTAGAAAAAAAGTATATTAATCTGTAAGGCAAAACTTTTGCAAAAAGGTGCTAATCAGTACAAAATTTGTGAACATTGAGGATACTATATATATATAATTGTTCAAAAAGAATAATTTTCTTTCAGTTGAAAAAGACCATCAGCAGCAAATATTATATACAGTAAACGTAGATTTACTTTTTGATAACGAAATTATATATAATATAATAGTTATTCATAATTGTTAATTAACGTGATATTTAGACCATGGTTTTACCAAGACAGAGAAATTGACCAAGCCAGAGGCAAGAGTATTACCGCTATTGCAGTTAATAATAACTTTCTTACGGACATCCTATATTACAATAAGAAACCTTTATTAATAACTACATTATTACGTATATATTTCATTGCGAATCATGTCGTTTAAATAATTATATTGCTCTCTTTTCAAAAGAGGACAACATATCTAAATGAAAACTTCGCGTAGACATGAGTCATAATTAGAGGAGAACCCTATCGATTTTGAGGTTTGTGTGACAAAGGTCAAGGTCACAACTTCTAAAAATATAACAAAATTAAACATTTCAATAAAGCCTAAAATCACATGTTTGGTATTATTTGATAACAAAAAAAAATGGCTAAAAAAGTTTTATTGTTAATAAAAAAGTAGTTTTTATGTTGCTAGAACATGTAAATTTAATTCATAGTTCTAATTTTGTACATAAACGCACATTTCAATAACTTAAAAATAAGATATAACGAAAAGTCAAAATTAAAAAAGGGAGGTCACTGTTTACAATGTCCAGTTAAAATAAAATCTTAGATGAAAACAAAATACATTTATGTATTTTTTTTTTTTTTTTTGTACATTATGGATTTCAGCAATACCTTTTACCTGGATTATAAGGGGAATCCCTACCCAAATTTTTTTTGAACGTTGGTATGAAATGGGTTTTTTATGGATAGTGGAACTTTCAGTTACCATGGAAACCAAACCAGAACACTGAATCTTTGAAAAACAGTATTCTGCTACATATTTTTCTTCACAATTTTAGATATATGTATAAATTAAATTATTATACGGGCCAAATCTTTATTTTGAAAGGGGGACAGTGAATATTTCGATTTCAGCTATGTATAACCTGTATTATAAGGGGAACCCCTGCACATTTTTTTTTTTGAATGGCGGTCTGAAATGGGTTGTAATGGATAGTGGAGCTTTCAGTTACAATGGAAACCATTCCAAAACACTGAATCTCTGAAAAAAATATTCTTTATATATTTCTTCACAATTTGTATAAATTAGATTAGAAGGGGTACCCCTGCCTATTTTTTTTTTTTTGGGGAGAGGTGATATGCACTGAGTTGGAATCGATAGTGGAGCTTTTTTTGCTATAAAACCAAATTGGAAAACTGAAATTATTAGAAAACTGGAGGCTCAGAGACTGAGCCCGTATCGCTCACCTAACAAAATGTTCCTATGCCATGCATGACCAAAAATATGTTTTTTACCAATGGGGTCTAGTGTTTAGCTTAGTTCTCCATAAGCAGTCGTGTTTTTGTCTTATCCTATTTGAATGAGTAATTTTGCAAAGGACCTTCTATACGTTTAGTTAAATTTGCTTCAATAGTTTCAGAGAAGATGATGAAAAGAATGGCTTTCTCATACCGGGCTCCAATGTTCAACTATGTTCTGCAGTGGAGGCCATGTTTTTTACCGGATCAAAATGAAATGAGTACTTTCTGTACATCATTCCTCTAAAGTTTGGTTGAATTTTTTTCAGTGGTTTCATAGGAGAAGATAAAAATGTGATTTTCCCATAGAGTCCAATGTAAAACTAAGTTCCAAGCTGGCGGCCATGTTTTCTATCGGATTGTAATAAAATGAGCAGTCTTTGTAAAGGACTTTCCATACATCACTCATGTAAAGTTTGGTTGAATTTTCTCAGTGGTTTCAGAGGAGAAAATGAATATATGATTTTCCCATTGGGTCCAATTTCCGCGCTGGCGGCCATGTTTTTTATCAGATCGGAACAAAATGAGCATTCTTTGTCAAGGACCTTTAGTACATCATTCCTTTAAAGTGTGGTTGAATTTGCTTCAGCTATTTCAGAGGAGAAGATGAAAATGTGATTTTTCCCATAGGGTCCAATGTTAAACCTAAGTTCGGCGCTGGCGGCCATATTTTTATCGCATCGGAACAAAATGAGTATTCTTTCTCCAGGACCTTGAGAACATCATTCTCGTAAAGTTTGGTTAAATTTGCTTCGGTGGTTTCAGAGGGGAGGATGAAAATATGATTTTTCCATAGGGTCCAATGTTAAACTAAGTTCCGCGCTGGCGGTAATGTTTTTTTTTCGGATCGGAACAAAATGAGTATTCTTTGTCAATGACCTTTAGTACATCATTCCTGTAAAGTTTGGTTGAATTTGCTTCGGTGGTTTCAGAGGAAAAGAGGAAAATGTGATTTTCCCATAGGGTCCAATGTTAAACTAAGTTCCGCTCTGGCGGCCATGTTTTTATCGGATCGGAACAAAATGAGTATTCTTCGTCAAGGGCATTTAGTACATCATTCCTGAAAAGTTTGGTTGAACTTGCTTCAGTGGTTTCAGAGGAGAAGATGAAAATGTGATTTTTCCCATAGGGTCCAATGATAAACCTGAGTTCCACGCTGGTGGCCATGGTTTTTATCGGATCGGAACAAAATGAGCAATCTTATTAAAGGACCTTTAGTATATTATTCCTGTAAAGTTTGGTTGAATTTGCTGCGGTGGTTTCAGAGGAAAAGAGGAAAATGTGATTTTTCCCATAGGGTCCAATGTTAAACTACGTTCCGCGCTGGCAGCCATGTTTTTTATCGGATCGGAACAAAATGAGCATTCTTTATTTAGGACGTTTAGTACATCATTCCTGTAAAGTTTGGTTGAATTTGCCTCAGTGGTTTCAGAGGAGAAGATGAAAATGTCATTTTTTTTACCGTAGGGTCCAATGCTTAACCTAAGTTCCACGCTGGTGGCCATGTTTTTTATCGGATCGGAACGAAATGAGCAATTTTTGTTAAGGACCTTGAGTACATCATTCCTGTAAAGTTTGGTTGAATTTGCTTCATTGGTTTCAGAGGAGAAGGTGAAAAGTAAACAGACGACAGACGGCTGGACGGACGACGGACGCCAAGTGATGGCTATAGCTAACACTGACCCTTCTGGTCAGGTGATACATACTTCGACGATTTCAGCAATATTCAAACCTACATTTCAAGGGGAACCCCTGCCTAAAGTTTTTTTTTTGGAAAGGGACTTGAAATGTTTTGACTTCATGCAGATATCAGCAATATGCATCGCCTAGATTATAACCTTGGCCAAATTCTTAGCAAAGTTACGACAAAGTCAAACATCCTGGGAAAGTTCCGTTAAAAGTCACTGATTAAAATAAAAGATTTCATATGCTTTAGTGCAATTATTTGCATATCCGATGATGTACTTTTCAAAATAACAAAAAATTGCAAACGGCTTTTGCACCTTTGTTCTTTTAAGCTCACCTGACCCGAAGGGTCAGTGTGAGCTTTTGCCATCACTTGGCGTCCGTCGTCCGTCCGTTAACTTTTCACATATTCATCTTCTCCTTTGAAACCGATGAAGCAAATTCAACCAAACTTAATAGGAATGGTGTATGGAATGTCCTTCACAAAGATTGCTCATTTCGTTCCGATCCGATAAAAAACATGGCCGCCAGCGCTGAAATTAGGTTTAACATTGGACCCTATGGGAAAAATTACATTTTCATCTTCTGCTGTGAAAAGCTGAAGCAAATTGAACCAAACTTTACAGGAATGATGTACTAAAGGTCCTTAACAAAGATGGCCCATTTCGCTGCGATCCGACGAAAAGCATGGCCACCATCACGGAACATGGTTTAACATAGGACCCTATGATAAAATCATTCATCTATTCCTCTTAAACCACTGAAGCAAATTCAACCAAACTTTACAGGGATGATGTTTGGAAGGTCCTTCACAAAGGTTGCTCATTTTGTTTCGATCTGATAAAAAAACATGACAGCCAGTGCGGAACTTAGGTTAAAAATTGGACCCTATGGGAAAATTCATATTTTCATCTTTTGCTCTGAAAAGGCTGAAGCCAATCGAACCAAACTTTACAGGAATGATGACCTAAAGAACCTTATAAAGATTGCTCATTTCAATCTGATCCGATGAAAAACATGGCCGCCAGCACGGAACATGATTTAACATAGAACCCTATGGATAAATCACATTTTCAACTTCTTCTCTGAAATAACTGAAGTAAATTCAACCAAACTTTACAGGAATAATGTATGGAAGGTCCTTTACAACGATTGCTCATTTCGTTCTGATCCAATAAAAACATGGCCGCCAGTGTGGAACTTAGGTTTAACATTGGACCCTACGGGAAAAATCACAAATCTTATTTTTTCCTTTGAAACTGCAGAAGCAAATTCAACCAAACTTTACAGGAAGGATGAATAGAAGGTCCTTAACAAAGATTGCCCATTTCGTTACAATCCGTTAGAAAACATGGCTGCCATCACGGAACATAGTTTATCATCGGACCCTATGGGAAAATCACATTTTCATCTACTCTTCTGATACCACTGAAGCAAGTTCAGCCTAACTTTACAGGAATGATGACTGAAGGTACTTTACAAAAATTTGCATATTTCATTTCAATCCGACAAAAAAACATTGCCTCAAGTGCAGAACTTAGTTTACCAGTGGAGCCCAGTATGAGAAAACCATTCTTTTCACCATCTTCCCTCAAAACAATTAAAGCAAATTATACTTAATGTATAGAAGGTCCTTTGCAAAAAATACAGTCTCTGAGCCTCTAGTTCAAATTATGCCACACAATATTCCCAAGTCTGATGAGTGTATAAGATTTGTAAAATAATGAAATTATTTTTTTTTCTACTTAACTTTTTTCAAGGAATATTAAATATTTCATGGTGGTATAGCTTATAATGTTCACACAGTAGATCTGTTTGAATCAGTATGGCTTGAAAGGGAATAGGTCATCAATATCTATTTCTTGAATTCCATTAGAGTTCTTCAACAATAATATCACCTTACTATATGTTTTTCTTTTGATTCAGTGAATCTTCTGATTTTCTTTTTACATAAAAAGTACCATGGTATATAAAATAGTTAGCATCTGTCAAAACAGGGATAATGCTTTTTGTGGAAGGGTATGGATCTTTTCATATATACTTTCTTATACGTGTAATTAATTAATTGGAATTACCATTTATGATTCATTTCTTTCTTAGCCATTCATTGCAAAGATTATCTTAAACAAACTTTATACCCTTACCTTAACTTGCGTAAATAGATTTTCAAGATTATTATTATTTTTGATTTCTGATCTCCACCAAATCATTTTAATTGGGAAATCGAGAAATATAGATGAAAAGTACATGTACAAAGAAATCTAATAATCATATTTATACCTATTATTTTTTTAACAGAAAGAAGATTTGCTCTTTGAAAAAACCAAGCGTTGCAAAAGTATCTGTTTTTTCAGTAGTCCCTACTAATAATTGGCTGACCAGAGAGACCACAGTTAGCGATCTTGACTTGGAATTGATGTATTCCAGGCCAAAAACTCCTGTTGAGTTATTTGTAAGGAGTAAGGAGTAACACTCTGAATGATTAAAAGACTATACAGATACCAAAGCAGAACTGACGTTTCACTAATAAATGAAGAATCATTTTTAATAACATTTCCATTATTAAAAAAAATACATTTCATAAATTTCATAAATTAAAAACAAAACTAATTTACAGTATGAGAAGAAAGAGAATTAGCTTTAAAATAGCAGAAAACTCATTTTTATCCAATTTAAAAAAAAAATCACTTTTTTATTTTAATGACTATGTTCATCTTATTTTTATGCAAAATTTTATCCATCCATTTTTCCGTAAGAGGTACTTTTTGTCTGTGTACAAAGGACAAGGTGCGATAAGGGCCTGATTTGGTTCTAAATTTCGGTGATTTTTTAAGTTGTACCTGGATATTTTCTTTAATGTTGGTTTGAAAGTTCATATACCACTGAAAAAAAAATACAAAATTTAGAACCCATGACGTCACAATAAGTACAGTTCTGACGTCATGTTGAAGCTACTTTTGAACGTTTTCATAGAAATACAAGGAATTTGGCATATTTTTGAACGGTTTTTCTAATCGGAAACATAGAGCACATTCAAGAACCAATTAGATATTTTACCAAATTGTTACTACAGATGCATTGGGCCTCCCACATGAATATTTTTGTGGTTCTTGCCTGTGCTCTATTTTTCCTATGAAGAAAAAGTATTGAGAATGAGTCAAATTTGCCATTTGTTTTCTTGAAAATGTGCAATTTGTCCCATTTTCTACACTGAAAAACTCTGTAATCGTATATCAATACTTGAGTAATCTTCCTTTTGACTGTTAACCTATATCCATAGAACATTTCAACAAAAATAATGTGAATTTAAGCGAACTGATTTTTTGAGGCCAAATAAGGCCCTTACCGTACCTACTCCTTTTATTCTCTGAGGACTTTTTTTTTAATTTTGCAGATTATTTGCATATATGTAAAAATTGTCGAAAACTATATTTCTAACTTTTGGAAAAGAACAGTTCCAGTTTAGCGGTGTGAGATTCCCTTGTCTTGCTTTAGTGTAGTACTGCAAGATAAATGAAATCAAGTGTACTTTACCAGCAAATAGAAATGTTCAGTTAATGTCAGTTTCTTCCAAAATTCTCACGTTTAAATACAGAATGCTGTTCATGAATAAGTGTTCTACTTTTATGCGCACACATATCACAATTCTATCTGAACGATACACTAAATTAAACGCTTTATTTACACACAATACATATTCACAAGGAACTCCTTTTTTGATAGACATTAAGGGGAGATAACGCACATTGTTTACATCATAGTCCGCAAAAAGTACATAGCTTCTAATCAAAAACAAGCATCATAAGAAAGTGAAAGAACCATGAAAGGAGTTTAATGTAGGAGATTCTGTCAGTATTTGGATTGAAAAGCAAAAAGGTCGTAGTGTGATCGAATATAGGCCATTTTGCACCTACTTTATGTATACTGTGCACTTACTCAATGATGAGACAATGTTTACAGCTGCCACACACGAATTAATAAAATGAGTGGATGTTTTTTTTTATTTCCAATAGCTCAAGTTTCATCTCTTATGATTTCACACAACTCCAGCATAAATATTTCAGATACATGTAATACTTTAATCCATCCACTGCTTGTCAATTGCCCTCCTCTTCCTCTGACTATGATGCATTGGACTTAAATGCACATTGCAGTTACATTGACGATATCTTTACTATTGACAATCCCAAGTTAGCTTATGTCGACATGATTTACCCACAACAACTGAAACTTATTAAGGAAAACAATGTTTCTAAATACTGCCCTTTTCTGGATCTAAGTATCATCATTGACTCTGGTAAAATAAAAACTAAAATTTATGATAAAAGGGATGACTTTGATTTTACTATTACTAATTTTCCGTTTCTTGACGGCGACGTTCCCCTAATCCATCATATGGGGTGTATATATCTCAATTTGTACGATTTGCTCGCATTTGTTTTACCCTTGATGATTTTAATGAGCGTAACCGCACTGTCACATCAAACTTTTACAACAAGGTTACAGATTTGATAAATTATAACTTTTAATAAGTTTTACAGAACATATGAACATTTGATATGACGTGACTCGCAAACAGTAATTGCAAAGGACATTTCTCATCCTTAATTTTATGGAAATGTTGTTAAAAATGTCAAAAACTGATAAATAATCCAGAACAACTGGGACGTTACTTACATTCTTTACGTAATAGTGGATATCGACGAGATACTTTGAACAAATCCGTTAAACTAGCTTTGGATTCCGATGACCTGAAGACTTTACATATATACTGGCCTCTCACTGATACTGTCGATATCTACTGAAATACATGTCGAATCTTTACAAAACTCTTCGGGGAGTTTTGAGTTCGATTTTTCTTCCATAGTGTGAAAGTGTTTTACCAGCATACTAGATTCCTTGAGCTAGCCGGCAGAATAGCGACGAGCACTTCTAAATTACGTTTTGTCATATGCTTTTCTTCAAAGGTAATGGTCATTGCGTTAGTAGTGTACCTGTATAGGGCTTTATTCGCATGTTTATTATACTATAGGGAAACGGGACAGAGAAAGGGGAGGTTTGGGTACCCATAACCTGTTCAACCCTACCACTGGTTTTTGCTAGTGCCGGTACCAGGTCCGGCTATCCCGAGTTCCTATCGTTATTAAGTCTCCCGAAGTTTGGGGAGACTTGTTGTTTTTGCCACGTTACTTATTCTGTCTCCTCAGACGTAGTCGGGACGACATATTGTTTTTTTATTTTTTGTTTGTTTCTTGGTTATTATGTCACCCCAGACGTAGTCGGGACGACATATTGTTTTTTGTCCGTTTCTCTATTATTATTAAGTCTCCCAAACGAAGTTTGGGGAGACTTATTGTTTTTACTCAATTCTTATTGAGTCTCCCAAACGAAGTTTGGGAGACTTATTTTTTTTGTTGCGTTTCTTATTATTATTATTATTCTTCCATCTTTCTTTCTTCTCGTCGCAATGAACTTGTCCGAAGCAGATCTCATAAACCGTTAGACCTAGAGGTTTCAAACTTGGCATACTATTGACCCCATGTATCTAGATGTGCAATCATTAAAAATTTTTCAAAAGGGGGTCCATTAAGGGAACTTTTGGGGGTATCAAAAAGGGGTGGGGTCGTCCTATAGTAACCCTATGGGAAATTGAAATTTTGAAAGTTTTCCACAATTTTTTCCACTGTTTCTCAAAAACTATTAACACTAGCTCCATGAAACTTCATCAGAAAGGTTGGGGTCATGTAAGAAAGGGTTACACAGCATTGGAAATTTCAAAATAACTACCGTTGCCATGGAAACCATACCAAAAAATGGAAATTTTAGGAAAATAGTAGTTTCTGTTGATAATAGTATTTCAATTACAGCAATATGTAATACTTAGATTATAAGGGGAACCCCTGCCCAAATTTTCCTTGGAAAGAGATCTGAAGTTGGATGTTATGAACAAAAGAGTATTTGGTTGCCATGGAAACAAAACCAAAAGCACATTTTTTTGGAAAATTAGGTTTTCTGATAAAAAAGAAGGAATTTTGAGAAATACGTATTACTTAGATTATAAGGGGAACCCCTGCCCAAATTTTTTTTTGGAAAGGGTCTGATATTGTTTGCAATGGACAAAAGAGCACTTGGTTGCCATGGAAACAAAACCAGAAGCATATTTTTTGTTGAAAAAATTGAGTTTTCTGATAAAAAAAGGAATTTTGAGAAATATGTATTAAATAGGTTATAAGGGGAACCCATGCCCAAATTTTCTTTGGAAAGAGGTCTGAAATTGGATGTAATGAACAAAAGAGTATTTGGTTGTCATGAAAACAAAACAAAAGCATATTTTTTTTTTTTGGAAAATTAGGTTTTCTAATAAAAAAACAAGGAATTTTGAGAAATATGTATTACATAGCTTTTAAGGGGAACCCCTGCCTAATTTCTTTTTGGAATGGGTCTGAAATTGGTTGCAATCAGCAAAAGAGCACTTGGTTGCCATGGAAACAAAACCAGAAGCATATTTTTATTTGTTGAAAAATTGAGTTTTTCGATAAAAAAAGGAATTTTGAGAAATATGTAAAACATGGGTTATAAGGGGAACCCCTGCCCAAAAATTTTTTTTGGAAAGGGTCTGAAATTGGGTGTAATGGATAAAAGAGCATTTGGTTGTCATAAAAACAAAACCAGAAGTTATTATTATCATTTTTTTTTTTTTTTGTTTGAAAAATCAGGTTTTCTGATTTAAAAAAAGGAATTATGAAATATATGTATTACATAGGTTATGAGGGGAACCCCTGCCCCAATTTTTTTTTTCGAAAGGGAGTCTCGTAATACCTTCGTATCCGATATGGGAGTTCGTTTGGGAGACTTTTGTGCTTCGCTTGCGAACACAGTTATTACTTGTTATTCTTCTTTCCCTTTCTTCTCGTCCACAATGAACTTGTCCGCACAAAATCTCAGAGACCACCAAACCTAGAGCTTTGAAATTTTGTAGGATATTAGCCCCATGTATCTAGATGTGTAATCATCAAACAATTTTCAAAAGGGGGTCCATTAAGGGTACTTTTGGGGGCATCAAAAAGGGGTGGGGTCGTCCTATAGTAACCCTATGGGAAATTGAAATTTTGAAAGTTTTTCACCATTTGTCTCACTGTTTCTCAAAAACTATTAACACTAGCTCCATGAAACTTCATCAGAAAAGTAAGGATGATGTAAGAAAGGGTTCCACAGCATTGGGAATTTCAAAATAACTACCGTTGCCATGGAAACCATACCAAAAAATGGAAATTTTGGGAAAATAGTAGTTTCTGTTGATAATATTATTTTAATTACAGCAATGTGTATTACTTAGGTTAAAAGGGGAACCCCTGCCCAAATTTTTTTTTTTTGGAAAGGGTCTGAAATTGGGTGAAATAGACAAAAGAGCACTTTGTTGCCATGGAAACAAAACCAAAAGCATATTTTTTGGGGGAAAATCAGGTTTTCTGATAAAAAAGAAGGAATTTTGAGAAATATGTATTACATAGCTTATAGGGGGAACCCCTGTCTAATTTTTTTTTTGGAAAGGGTCTGAAATTGGGTGTAATGGACAAAAGAGCAGTTTGTTACCATGGAAACAAAACCAGAAACGTATTTTTTCTTGAAAAATTGAGTTTTCTGACAAAAAAAGGAATTTTTGAGAAATATGTATTAAATAGGTTATAAGGGGAACCCCTGTCCAAATTTTCTTTGGGAAGAGATCTGAAATTGGATGTAATGGACAAAAGAGCATTTGGTTGCCATGGAAACAAAACCAAAAGCATATTTTTGGGGG